>VYZS01058924.1:33312-53645 GCA_013400695.1 Neodrepanis coruscans | reverse complement strand
ATTATGGGCAAGAAGAAAGACAACACAAATACTCCCAAAAATGCCAGGCAGTGGAAGAATTTAAGAAAATTTATTACCAAAGGCGAGAACACTAAAATCAAAGAACATTAAACATAACAAAGTTAAAAAACACTGGGATTGGGGAAAAGACACGCTCCTTGGTCTTCTCAGGGGTCTTATCATCCCCGACCCCACCAGTGTGGGTCCTTCAAACATGACTGCAAGAACCTATCTTCTTCTCATAGCCAGAAGAGCTCCTCTGGAATACAGCAGGAGAAAACATCTAAAGCTGAGAAAAATGTCTCTGGGAAAAATGCCTCTTCCTAAATTTCCTCTTTAGGAGAAAAGTCCTCCTAAGTAAAATGAGCCCTGAAGTCCTCATAATAAATCTTGCAGAAGGGTCTTCTACGCTTACAATGGGCTATCTGGGAAAGACGAATGCTTGGAGCAGGTAGCAGTGCTGTGGCTCCCATCCCATCATCTCATTTATTCTTTGGTCCCCATGGAGCTAAAGCATTCTCTGTTTCCAGTGCTAACAAATTACCTAGTATTTTTTCCTGAAAAATATGACAGGGCATTCATTCTGTCTTATACAAGGGAAGTGTGCCTCTTGTCAAACAGAATATTGTTAAAATAACATGGCAGCTGATATAATAAACAGAGGAGTAGGTGTTTCTATTGACTGTATCACTAAATTAAATAGTTTGTGAAAACAGTCCTGAGTAATAACTTCATAATCAATACTGTTAAATATAGAATCCTGCTACCATCCCAACAATTCCTTCATGTGGCTCAGGCTAGGAACCATTCCCAATAAACAGGATTCATCACTATGTTGTACAAAGCAAGGACATAAAAGGAGTTTGGTAGTAAGCCTGCAGGACTGAGCCTTGTTGGTAGCCGAGGCATTTCTAAGAACAGTCGCTGCTGGCTTTTGATTTTCTAGGCTGCTTTGGAGAATACACGAGAAGCTAGTCTAGAATTTTCATGTTTCACGATGTCCTCAAGTATCTGCCAAACATAACTAAAGGTGCAATGGCTAATAAATGGATGGTGTAATGTATTCAGAATGTAATGTAGCCAAAATATTTAGTACAAGAACATTTTTACACCTAAATTTTCCAAATTCCAGCCAGTTTCTAGACCACAGCTTTAACTACAATTCATCTTATATTAACATTAATATAACAATTAACATTAATATAACAATATTCTTAAAATACTAGTTAGAAGCTTGCAAAAAAAAAAAAAAAAAGGATGTTAATGCATATAAAAGGACAAGTGCAGTTTCCAAGTTCACTGATTGCCTTTACTGTCTCTCAAGGTGTCTCAATGAGCAGCCATAAGCCATGCCACAAAAGGTATGCAGTGGGAAACTCAGGGCTGTTGAACACCAGAAATTTTCAGAAAAAACAGCCGTTTTTATGCAGTTCCTTTCTTTACTTAAGACTACTTCGGAAGAATTCACCTAATTTGGTGTATGTCAATCTCTAATTTTCTTCCCTAGCACAGTATTTCAGGCTGCATATATTTTGATGTACTGAGATACAACAAAAATAAAAACACTGATTTCACACAGAATCTTTATAATTTGTCTCTACTTTAAAAGTCGTTTATGATAATTTTGTTATTAGGTAACTATAAAAGGAAGAAAAGATAATTCCCATATGAACAAATAGGAGGGGCAGGTCCTGTCTACCAACCTGATCTCCTCCTATGACCAGGTGACCCACCTGGTAGATGTGGGGAAGGCTGTGGATGTAGTCTATCTGGATTTCAGCAAAGCCTTTGACACCATCTTCCAAAGCAAACTCCCAGAAAAGCTGGAAGCCCATGGGTTAGGCAGGTGGACTTTTCAAAGGGTTAAGAACTGGCTGGATGGCCAGGCCCAGAGAGTGGTGGCCACATTCAACTGGTGGCCAGTCACTAGCAGTGTCCCCCAGGGATCAGTGCTGGGCCCAGTCCTGTTTAATGTCTTTATTGATAATCTGGAAGACGGGATTGAGTCCACCATTTTTAAGTTTGCAGATGACACCAAGTTGGAAGCAAGTGTCAATCTGTTAGAGGGTAGGAGGGCTCTGCAGAGGGACCTGGGCAGGCTGGATAGATGGGCAGAATCCAACAGCATAAGATTTACTAAGTCCAAGTGCCTAGTTCTACACTTTGTCCACAACAACGCCATGCAGCACTACAGGCTGGGGACAGAGTGGCTGGAGAGCAGACAGGCAGAAAGGGACCAGGGGGTACTGGTCGACAGCCAGCTAAACATGAGCCAGCAGTGTGCCCAACTGGCAAAGAAGGCCAGTGGCATCCTAGCCTGTATCAGAAATAGTGTGGCCAGCAGGACCGGGAAGTCATTCTTCCCCTGTAGTCAGTATTGGTTAGGCTGAACCTTCACTACTGTGTCCAGTTCTGGGCCCCTCAATTTAAGAAAGATAATGAGATGCTCAAACGCATCCAGAGAAGAGCAACAAGGCTGGTGAGAGGTCTGGAGCACAAGCCCTATGAAGCACGCCTGAGGGAGCTGCATTTGTTTAATCTGGAGAAGAGATGGCTCAGGGGAAATATTATCACTCTCTTTAACTACGTGAAAGGAGGTTTTAGTCAGAGGGGGTTGGTTTTTCCTCCCAGGCAACCAGTGACAAAACAAGGGGACGCAATCTTAAGATGCGCCGCAAGNGACTTATTGCAAGGACACACAGTGATAGAACAAGAGGTAATGGTTTCAAGGTAAAAGAGTAGGTTTAGATTAAGTACAAAAGAAATTCTACATTATGAGAGTGGCAAGACCCTGGAACAGCTTGCCCAGAAAGGTTGTGANCATTTAAAAAGACTGGATGTGGCATTTAGTGCCATGGTTTAGTTGATGAGATGGTGTTAGGTAAAAGGTTGGATTTGATGATCTGAAAACATCTTTTCCAACCTAGTTAATTCTGTGATTCTGTGAAATATCACACTGCTGCAATAAATGATCTCTCAAACACAAGAATAAAGAAGATTTCTATAGTCAAATTCTATTATTAGATCCTTGCTCTGTAACAACATGCAAAACGAGTTTTCCTAGAACATATGCTCTGTTACTCTATATCCAGAGAAACTGAAATATTGACAATTAACTACCTCTGTGGTGTAATTCATTCTTTGATACATTTATATGAAAGTAAATCATGATTAACAATTTCTGAAGGACAAAATTTTTAAAGATTATGGGGACTGAAAAAATTTTTGTTATTTGCTCATCCAGTCGGTGTGCTAGTTCAAAAAGTAAATGTTAGCCATTCCTAAAATGCATGTAACTCTGAACACTTATTTCAAGTCCATTAAGCAAACACTACAAAGATGTAGGAGTTGAGAAAGGAAAGGCTTGTAAGATGAGTTGAGTTCTGAAGGAGATGTGCTGCCTCCCTTTTTCTCACTGAATGTTATCTTCACCTGTTAGTGGTCATATTAAAGTGAGAATACTATTTCTGGTGAAGACAGATCAGAGAATAGCCCTAACAAGACATTTTTTATACAAGTTTTTATCAAAGAATAGAAGATTAAAAAATAATTTAAAAAAAATTGCTGTTCTTTCTTTCTCTTTAGAAATTCAACTACATCCTGAGCTGCGTCACAAGAAGAGTGACAAAAAGGTTGAGGGAGGTGATTCTTCCCCTCTACTCCACTCCTGTGAGACCCACCTGGAGTGTTGTGTTTCATTCTGAGGCTCCCAACATAATATTTGACAGTTGGAATTGATCTGAAAGATCTTTTCCATCTTTAATGGTTCCATAATAAGGACATGGACTTATTGAATGAGGCCAGAGGAGGGTGATGGAAATGATCGGAGTTCTGGAACACCTATCCTGTGAAGACATGCTGAGAGAGCCGGGGTTGTTCAACCTAGAGAAGAGAAGGTTTTGAGGAGACCTCACAGCACCTTCCAGTACAAGATTGCTGGAGAGGGACTTATTGCAAGGACACACAGTGATAGAACAAGAGGTAATGGTTTCAAGGTAAAAGAGTAGGTTTAGATTAAGTACAAAAGAAATTCTACATTATGAGAGTGGCAAGACCCTGGAACAGCTTGCCCAGAAAGGTTGTGATGTCCTATCCCTGAAAGTGTTTAAGGAGGATTTCAGCAAGCTAATCTAGTGGAAGTTGTCTTTGCCCATGGCAGGAGGTTCAGAATTAGATGATCCTTAAAGTTCCTTTCCGATCCAAACCATTGCAAGATTCTAGGGTTCCATGACAATCAGGAGATGAGCAAATGGCATGCAAACTTAATATAAATTTTTCAATACAAACATTTTAACTTTAGTGTTTATTCACTTGACTCTATTCATTGCACAAACAGATTATTTGGAGTTAAAAATAACTATTTTTAACTGAAATATAATCGTTGTTAATGAAATCAAAGAAAATTTTCTACTGGCATTCATGAAACAGCTGTATTAGTGTATTGAAAATCATGGTTTTCATCTGACCTTTTCTTTTGAAACAATTCAGGGTTCTAATGTGGTAATGAAATTGTTTGGAAACTTCTAAATCTCTAGTATTAACACTCAAAAGTAAACTAAAAGTTCTTTAGCATTATTAGATCTCAAAACATTAATTAGTTTCTGAGCACGAAATAATTATGAAATTAAAGATTTAGCTAAGAGCTAAAATTAATAAAATAATTATACTGCAGTATTAAAAAATGTAAATAATTATGTGCTATGCTGATCATAAGAGAACTATTTTAGCTTCTGAAACAAGTACTCTTTTCTGATACCAGCACTGGTTTTGTGAATAATTAAACCTAAGAATCCTGAAATCTCCACAGCAGAACAACCTATGCTACTAAACCTAGGTCTTCTCGAAGTATTGTCTGCTTTAAATACCTTTGTTACAAGGAACCTTTCACACACATCTAGTAATAAGAGATTTTTTTAAGAGTAAAAATTATGCTTGTTCACTGTGAAGAAAAGTTTAGGAAGACTGTAACATTTGATGATTTGCCACAGAAGTACAATACTGATAGTTCCTAGAGCACTCTCTTTCACCCTGTCTCATAGGTATGAATCTGCATCATACTGCAATGCATGCATGAGCCCATGTTGAATTTCCCCCAATTTAAATTTCACCAACATTTCAGCATTCATTCACAGCGTATTGAAAATTCAGCACTACAAACTAAAGGATAAATGTCAAGAGGTACAATCAACAGGAAGAGAGTTCATTTTAGCATTGTAGCTGGAGCTGCTCAATAAGCTTTTTCTTCTCTCAATTTATTTTAGAAACGTATTTGAATAAAGATTCTAGTACTCAAAAAACATTGTTGGAATGTTAATGCATTCTCCCAGTAACTGCTGTGGAAGCCTTCATGCTAAAGTATTTTCCTAACACAGGCAAAGAAGCGAGTATATGAAATGGTATTTTCAATTATAACAAGTTGATCGAGCACTGGAGGACCTGTCAGACACTGGTAACATCTATGTTCTTTAGTCAGTTAGCCCTACTCAGATCTGATATAAAATTATATTACTTAGATAGTGACTTCTTTTCACAAGATCTGAGTTTTGCCTACTGGAAGAGTAAGTGTCATGTTGTAGTTGTTTGCAGGGTTGCAGTAAAAGCTTTGAAATTTGTGGTGATCTTACCCTATTGCATAGAGTCATCTGTCTATAGAAGATTAAGGTTACCTGTATAAGGTGTAAGGTTAAGGTCAGAAAAACACCCTGGAGGTATACTGGGCTAGTAGTTAGCAATTTATTTCATCTGCAGCTCCTCTAGTCATAAGTATATGTCTTGGTTTGGACACTAGGGAGCGTTACTAAATGATCGAGAAGATCGAGAAGACTACAACAATAGAGTAATTTATTGATTGCAAACTATAACCTGATAATAACACGCAAAAATTAAAAAAAAAAAAACAAACCCACTCTGCTTCTCGGGGCTGGCTCTGGGCTGTGGAGGGAGAGGAAGGAACACTGTCACACAGACAGTGCCGGGGAGGGTCCCACCTCAGAGCTGCTGGAAAATCAAGACAGTGAAAGGAAACCCCAGGGGACAATAAAGGAGAGAGATACCACGCTGCTGTAGCTGCTGCTTGGAGCTTCGTGGTCTTCTGCCTGCACTGCCTCAGCTGTGCCACTGCCCAGGCCGAGAGAGAGCTGAAAGGAAAAGGGGACCCGAGCCAAAGGAAGCCAAGCCGAGAGGCCGAGAGCCGAGCTGAAAAGGGCGAGGACTTCTGCGTCTGCTTCTTTTATAATATGCCTGTTCTTGTATTTTCTCAGACTCTTCTTCTGAGGTACACTGCTTTCCTATTGGTTGGTAGCCTGACTCGGTAGACACTGGGCACCGCACACTCTGCGGACCTCACCATGAGAGCAAAATGACTGCTGCTGCCAAAAATGCCTGTGACATGGCTTGCCGTGCTGCCAGACACTGCTGCCAGTGCTGTGGCGACCCCCCAGTAGAGCCTGGGGCACCACCCGCAGGATACCCGCCGTCGTGGGACCACCCCACGCTGCTGGCCTGGGGCTCAGCCCCTCTCGCCCTTTCGGCACTGGGAACCGGCCGCTGGAGGCACCACCCCGTTGCCACTTCCATCGTGCCCAAGCCATGCTGTGTCCAGCAACAGTGTGGGCCTGGCAGCGGGAAGCCAGCCGTAGCACGGCCCATGACAGTGTGGGCTGCAGTGGGGGAAGAGCTGGCAGTGGCTGCCGCCCCACTGCCACACGGCTCCTGCTGCCGCCGCCTGCCTGGAGCCATGCCCATGAGGAGTGGAGCGGCCACTGGCGAGCACTGCCCAAGCAGCACTGGCAGGGTGGATGCCGCCACTATTTGGCTCTGCTGCTGCACCACGCCAGCCTGGCCTATCCCCTCTGCCTCGCCCATGGGCGAGAGCTGGCAGGTGCTCACAATGCACTGACCGACAAGACTGGAGCGGACGCGCTCAGCCGCCATCTCCACCGGGGGCCCTGCTCCATTGCTCCTGGCCCCAGCCCAGGCCACGGGGGATGGCAGGGCCACTCCCGACCCTGGCCCGCCGTGCCACAGCAGCGGGCATGGGTCAGACCAGCCCCGGCCCTGGCCCTGCTGCGCCCCGCGGTCACGGCCCGTTCGTGGCTGGGGGGGCCCCACACTGAACTGCCGCCCAGTGGCTGCTCCATATGGGAGCAGACCTGCCTGCATGCTGTGAGCCACCGGGGGTCCATCCATTTTGCTTGCTCCGCTCTCTCATGAAAACATAAAAAAGAGTTTTAAAAGACATCCCCCTCCCCCCATTTCCCCAGCTGATCTACACCCCCTCCCTAACCCATAACAGTATAAAAGATACTCAAAGGTTCCAATAGCTTTAGGTTGTTGCAGAAACACTATAGATGCCTTGGTTTTAGTTATTGTATAGTGTTTTATTTTATGTATCTTTTTTTTCCTCCTCTTCAGATTTTGTCTTCCATTGAGAGGTTTCACTTTCAATTGTGTTTTGACTTGAAAGCCCTCTGGAAATATGTTATTGCACATAAAATGCTATCCAGAAAAAAATCCTTCATTGTTCAGAAACCTGTAAAACTTGCACTGGTTAAGTAGGTTATTATATCTTATTCCTGTTAATTTACTATCTCAGAGTTGGTACAAAAGTTCTTCTGGTCCCTGAAGAGCTATACAAAAAGATTCATACTCGTCAGACAAAAGTCTGAGACATCTAAATGCTCGTTAGATTTAACTCTAAATGGAGGCGTCTGTGCCTTATTTCAAGCATTCTAGTGGGAACCAAACTAGCTTGCTTCTTGGTTTTGGAGTATTTGAACACTTCCCCAGCTGATCTACACCGCCTTTGGAGTTGTTATGCTGCCTGTATCTCATATGAAGGTAGATCTTTGCAGGGCCCAGAAAGAGTAGTTTATACAATTTGTCTCCCAAAGAGACAGACTGTTATCAACCATCTTTAAAAGTAAAACTGTTGAGTACCCAAGTGGTTGTCAGTCTGTAGCATTTTAAAATATTAAAAAAAACCAAACAAAACCAAACAACAAAACCACCAGAAATACAGTTAACTAGTATAATCCACTTTATAATTGATCCTGGAGACTACCAACATCACAGACATAGTCTGATGTTGTAAATAAAATGTATCATCTCTTCTTTCATACTGGCTAAATCTCATATACCAGAAGGCAAGCGTTAATTCTGCTTGATAGTTTTAAGACATTTTGGGAAAACAAATAAGGACATAGATATCCTCTATCTAAGAAACAAAAACAGTAATTATGATACTCACCTAGACAGCCTATTCTATTCAATGGAATTGAAATTACTTCTGACAAGCATATTATAACTTTTGTCCTTTAAAACAAACAATATTAAGCTGCAGAAAAGTATAAATTATAGGCTTGCATTATTAAAATTAAAGATGAGAGTTAGTATTAAGATATTCTTTATTGTTTAAATGTGATTACTAGTAACAAAGTTGCTATTAGACAAACTTACAAATAACAAATTCCATCCTTCCCTCCTTCCTCATGTCAGTATAGATTTTGTGAGACATACCCCTAATGTAAGAAGCTGGAATACTGTATCAAGTTTAACAATTAAGTCTAATCCATACCATGTCAGAAACAATGGAGAGGTAGAACATTAAAAACAAAAGACAATTCTTGCAAGTTCAATAGAAATGAAGAAATATAATTAATCTGACTTTTTGAGATATAATTTAACATATCAGTATGGTTAATGTCCCACTATAGCTTACATTTCTTATATCTTTTCCCCCAAATAAAAATTCAAAATAAAATCAGTATTTTCAACCTTCTTTTTCTCTAGAGATCTTGTATGCCAAGTTCCAACTTACGGTAAATTATTTTCTTAGGCCATAACATTTCTTAGCAAATATAAGCACTGAATAAAAGGAGCAAGAAGTCATACTACTGTAATTGTACCATGCTCTTTCAGGCAACTACATTTCAATTAAGCAGCAAGATGTACCATGATATATCTTTTCTGTAAGCAGAAATATATATAAATAAATTCTAATTGTAAGTAAAAAGCAGATGCACACCCAAGGGAGTAGAGAAATAACAGATTTGTTTAAACTTCCTGTAGTGATTTCCTTAGAGATATGAAGAAAGGAAGGAAGTAGGATACCTTTGCTGCATGTCTGTCTGAAACAGACTTCTGAAAATGGCTAGATTTGTATCTATAAATGTATATAATCTTCAAAATAAGGATCTTCACTCTTGGAAATATCCTGATTTTATAATTAAATCATGTCAAAATATGAAAAGAATGTGTACTGCACATTCTCTGCCTTGAGAGCCACAGAAATTAAGAATATAATTGATATTATGCTTGAAAATTCTGAAGATTAACTGTTGACTCAAATGGTTTTCTGCAAAGCAGTGAGCCTCAAGGAATAATGAGACTTTTAAAGTTCTTGTGATACATTTGACTTTAGGGGCTATTCTTCCTAACATATATTGTTAGTGCTTTTGTAAAGTGAAAGGTTTAAGTTTTTAGTTCAGAATCTGCATTTTAGCTGCTTCATGAACACTAAGAAATCTTTAATTTATAGCTTTAAGGACAAGTTTTTCTTCATAATAATTGAAAACTGGACTAAAATAGGTGTTACTCCTCTTGCTCTCACTAATTCCTTTCAAATCAATGATGACAAAACGAGGAAGAGGAGTAGGCCTAAGAAGAAGTTACACAATTTAAATTTGTTAGGAATACTTCTGTATTACCTGCATGGCTACCCATAATGATGAGCAAAGCAAAAGCTGTAGTGACCATTACTTTAGAGATAAATGCCAAAATACTAACTCAGCAAAATTTTATGAACTCAGCCTACAGAACTGTATGCAAAAGTACAATGTTTGAAAAGACGTCAAACACAATCAACTTCTTTATTAAATATTTTAGTCTTACTATATTAATTTTGTTCTGTATCTAACATGCATAAAGATTATTCTAAACAATATAATCTCATTAATTTTTGTCACTTTGGTTAAACAACTGTGATTTAACTTAAATAACTTCATATGCACTTTCAGACTTTTTCAAAAGGAGGATGAATTACCTTAACTTAAACCTGTTTTTATGAAGCCCATATTTATCACGTTCACATTAGGTTAAGAATGTTCATTATCTATTCTAACATTCCCACAGACTAATAGAATTTCAGAATTTTTTAAAAGCAGTAATACTTCATGTTTGATTACTTAGCAAAATTTATGTTAATAATCATAATAAATATTTCATTTTACAGCTCTCTCAACTAATTTCCTTTTGTTTGAACTAATTAAGTATCACTGAATTTTGAGATGAATCACAGAATTGAAAAAAAGAAAAATAAACAGAAATAACACTTTTAAAATACTTCTGAATTTTTTGTTCCATTATCTTTATTTTAATTTTTCATGTTTTGGTACCATATGGTTTTGAAAGACTTAAACTCCACTGCTTTTCTCAGAAGATACATGCTTATTGTGCTTTTGTTCTGAAGAGCTGCAAAAAACACTGTTCAAAACAATGTTCGTATTTTTCATTCTAAATTATTAACTTCACTTTGAACTTTCACTTTGTAGTTCTTGTTTTGTTTACCATCTCATCTTTAATACCGTCTCTAGCTTGGCATAGTAACCTAGGAATTGCTAAGCGGAGTGCATTAGTTTAATTATCCACTTTAAAGGCATTTTGTTCATTGAAAAGTTGTTTCTTGAACTGAAAGAAAATTTAATTGAATCAGAAAATCATTTGAAAGTTAGGCAATTTGATTTTTTAAATGTTAGGCTTGACAGTAAGCTATACTTCTTCTACATTAGAAGAAGCTACCAGAGCAATTACTTTACTTTCAGTCTTACTATAAAACTTAGAATTTGCCAGTTAGCTAATTTTGATATTGCATCATCAATTAATTGCTATGTTTAAAAAAACACCAAACTTTTCTGGTGTACTTCTTTTGAAAGGATCTAGAATGTTCTCTAGGAAAAATGGGTTTTTTTGCTTTTAACAGGACAGAAGTAATGGGAATCAGTAAAGTAATATCATAGCTTGAATTAACCTTCTGTTTCCATGAGGTTTCAGAGAAAGAAAGGACTTTTATTTACCACTATATAAATATTAAGCCTTTTTCCCCTCCAGAATGAAACAATATACTATCCCAATCCAAAATTATCTTTTTTTTTGAGTCTTATATCTCAGCATATTAAGTAATCTGTAGTGAAATGAAACTTAATACACAGCTTGTGCAAAGCCTAAATTTTTTTCTGTAATGTTTATCCATTGACATTTGCTATCTTTCCCCATCTCTTTCCCTTTCTAAAAGACTTAAATGCTTCTAAATAAAAATATGCTTAAGATATGTTACTTTCATAATATGTAATCTTAGAAATGTCAAGAGAAGAAAGGTTCTGAATCAGTTTCATGTTCCTTTAAAAAGGACTGAGTTTGTCCCATTTAGGAGCACTAAAGCATAACTTACTTAGTGAGAAAATAAGCAATTTGGCAGAAGTTTCAGGGATAGCATACAACCAAGACAGAATCATTCTACCCAGCAAACAAAGACACAGTCCACAAAGGCATCCTGTCCAAAGCAATCAGTAACCTTAGTAGAGTACAAGCCCCTTGGCTTTAAGTTGCCCAAAAGAGTAAAGAAAGAGAGATGAAAAGAGTAAAGGAAGACGAAGAAATTAGACTAAGAGACAGCTACCATGAAAAAATTCTGTGAAGATCACATCATGACAGCAAATTTCCAAGAGACCCAAAATTGAGCCTACCTGTGCTGGGTTTTGGGTTTTGGCTGCAGTGGCCACCTCTTCCAGGCAAACATTCGGGTCATTGACAACTCAGTGTCCTCCAGGTCAGAGTGAGGTGTGTTGCCAATCAAGGCTCCGTGGGGTGTGGTGTGGGTGGGTTACCAGGCAGGTCTAATTTGATTGACAGTTGAACCACATGGCTCCTAGCCATGTGTGCTCCGGGTCCCTGTGTTGGACCATGTGTGTCCTGATCCTGCCATGACGTGACAGGCCTGTCATGGGGGGATACAGCCCCTATCCTGACACACACACACATAGATAAGATAAACAACCTAGTGAGATAAGAATCTGGTCTTTCACATCCTTTCAAAAAAACTTAATTCCTTAAGCTGTTAATGAAAGACGTTCTGTAACACAGAGTGGAAGATGATAATCTTATTGTTATACATCTGATATAAATATTTACTTAAAATCATGTACAGTACACTGAAACAGGCAATTTCTTCCTTATCCTCCAGAAACATTACGTGACATTTTAATTAGGCAGACACACAGATGGATGAAACGAAAAAAAAGATACTTGATTTTAAAATTAATTTAACACCATATAATTACTCTCTACATCAAACAAGAATGGGCTATTAATTTTGATAAGAAGACATTTACATAATAGAATTCCTTCCCAAGAAAATAAAACAGCATTAAAATGCTCAAGTGAGCTATATAAACTACATAGATATTAATGTAAAACTGTAATTAAATTGAAATTATCATAAATCTGTTACATAATACAAACATCATTGTTAGCATAAATAATTAAAATAATTATGGTTTGGCAACCCATTATATGTGAACTGACATACCTTAAAACAAAGGCTTAGGGCATCTAATGGAGAGAGAGAGAGATGCCCAAATTAGATTGACTGGATCATCTCTGTTGTGATAGATTTTACTTCTCTTCACAGATCGGATAAGAATTATAAATGCTTGATTTATGGAGGCAAAACCAACAACTCATGTTAATTGAATGAAATTTAGATGAAACAAACACCTAGATTATGCCCTCATCAGGAGATATGAGTATCTTAGTAGGTTAAGTTCTAAAAGAGAAAATTAGAAAACAGTTTTGTTCAAGCACATATTGTTCCACAAGCCACCTGTAAACAAAATCAAAGATAAAACCCAAACCACAAACTCAAAACCAATCACGCAAGCAAAAAAAAAAAAAAAAACCCAAACCCCCAGCCCTAAACAAACAAACCAACCAGCAAATACCCAAGCAACCATACAAACAAAAAGTACAGGAAAAAGATTTTACCTATAGGTGATACAGCAAAAGCGAGTTACAACCCATTTACCTTAACTCAAGATGTTTCACCTATTGTTAGACACAAGGAGATTGTGGACATAATTTAGGACAGTTATGAAAACATTACTAAGAAAAAGCTGTTTATCTCACGAGCTTTCCAAAAGATACATCATTTAACCTATAAATACATACAGCTTCATGTGAGCCTTAGTGGCTCATTACATCATAAAAGGAATGTTTAAAACAGTAAGAAAGCTTACCCCAGGAGATATTAATAATTTTTCTCCATGTATTTTATTACATGAGATTTAATTTTTATTCCTTGACACTTCAAGACAGGTAAAGCTCTGAGTTTGTAAACTGAAGTGTAAAGTGTGAATTGATTTTTCTGTCTTCTTCTGAACCTGAATTTCACAATGGTGCTGTGTAAGCACTATCTCAACAGAGAGGGTTCATGACAAAAGTGAATCTTTTATTTCACAGGCTACAGTAGGAAAAGGTGTAATAGCCAAAAACATTAGCAGCTTTTAAAATTGTGCAGTATATCTCACTTTTTTTTGCATTCAACAATTTTTTGGTGCTTTAGAAAAAGACACAGAAGAAATGGAAACCAAATTTTTGAAAATTAGGTAATACTGCTTAATGTATGAAAATTCAGTCAAAATATAGAAGTTTAAAATGTACTAATATCTAATTTTTAAGGAAATCAATGACTGAAAAGATAACTTAGGAAATATTATCAAATTATTTTTACTATGAGGTAATTTTTCAAGCTGGAGTCAGAAAGCTACCTTCAGGCTCAGTTACATGCAGTATTACATGAAGTATTTTTGTATTTTGGTTTATTTTGAATTGACTGTGACATTGCACAGTGAAAGATTCCTAAGAGTACAGCTCTCAATAAGTCCTCCTGTGTGGAATTTTCTTATTCTGACTCATTCATTATTCCACCAAATTAATTTCAGGTTACATCGGAAAAGTTGCAAGTGACCAAAACTTCCAGTGACTCAAATCTGAATTCCTTCCGGATACTCTAATATGAATGCAAACCTAGCTCAGAGAACAGACAGACAATAGTTGTGAATTGCCCAGTTAAATTTGTCTCAATTTCAAGAACCCCAAAAGACCCTTTAGCTCAGGACAACCTATGGCATTAAACAATCCAAGCCTCTGGAAGGCACTTTCAAGAAAATCTCCTACTGTATTTACTGACAGGAATGGCAGCAATGCACCCCCTTAGCTTCCTGAGTATTATTATGTTGTTTGCATTACTGAGGCAAAGGGGATTCCTACAGAATCACTTCTGATAATTTGTCTTATCATACACAAAGATTCCCAAAGCTGAATACTGATGAATGCAAATATAATTAATTCCTATTCAAGATGCTCATGCAAACTTGCATTGGAGAGGAAATGCTTCTCTTCAGAACCTCTGTAAAGTCTTTTTCTTTGAGATTATTAGTTCATAGGACAGCTAAAAATTTACTTTAAATACAATGATAGGGAAGTAAAATAATGCCTTCATATGGATTTGGTCAACAAGTACCAGAGAATTGCATGCAGAATTTACCATCCAGTTGATATATCAGTGCAAGGAGGGAAAGAGTTATGCACATAAAGTGTTCCCCTTTTCTGTCTGTATATATAGTCTCTAATATCAAATCCAGGGGCATTTTCAGAATTCACACTATATAAGGTACTTGGATATTAGTAGAACTTTCCACCCCAAGTGTCTTGGTCAGTTGAGGTGGTTAGTAATTATCAAATAAATTAAAGAGATTCTCCTCTTTTGAAGGGTTAGTCTAAGCCATCCTTTATCATGACAACAGTGCAACTCAATTTTTTGTAATAACTCCAATTCTTTGAAAATTAGCTCAATACAGTCAAGAAATGGATCAGATCATATATAGTTAGTATTAAATATTTTGTCAGAAAACTATTAGTCACAATTCACTGAGCTCATGGCAAGTCCAGAACATTGTTGAAGAAATTTGATTGTCAATAAATGTAAAATTGCAGCTAGAATTTTCGGGTTTTTGAAAGGAATGAATGTAATTGTTCCATAAATACTATGTGTCTCTCTCATGATGGGTAATAATAAATATTTACTTGATTATATAATGGTTAATAATGCATTTGAGAGAAAAGAGAAAAAGTATAAAAAAACCCCACAACGAAACACCAACAAAAAAAACCCAACAACCAAAATCATACCCATACTTCCTACAGGAAATTTATTTTTGTTGCTCACTTTCTCAATACATTCAACATTTCTGATAACGTTTAATAAACAACTTGTTTTATTTTCCTGAAAATCAACCTACATTTTTCTTTCTTCTCACTAAAAGAAACCAAATACCAACAGTCCAACTACAAAACCCCCCATAAACCCCCAGATAAAATTGCTTCTGAAAAACAAAAAAAGCATATATATAAAAAAAAGTATATATATGAATTTTAAATCCTGTACATTTTTCTTTAGAGCAAATTGTCTCTGAACTGTGTGTTGTACTTTTTGTTCATTTATCCCTCAAGATGACTAGACTTCTGTAAGAAACTATCTTCTATGCTAACAACTTTAGATGAAATCTGCACAATGTTGATTTCTCAACAAGTGAGGATGAAGTTTATATCTACTGTTTTCATCTATTTGTCAGTATATATAAAAAGTTTGAATCACATATCTCCGTGAGATAAACAACTTTTTCTTAGTAGTGTTTTCATAACTGTCCTAAATTATATCCACAATCTCCTTGTGTCTAACAATAGGTGAGACATCTTGAGTTAAGGTAAATGGGTTGTAACTCACTTTTGCTGTATCACCTATAGGTGAAACCTTTTTTCTGTACTTTTTGTTCGTTTGGTTGCTTGGGCTTTTTGCTGGTTGGTTTCATATCCACATAAGTCTTCTTCATAAGCATTGCAAAGAAAATACATTTGGTGAAATATTTTTTTTTTAATTCCACATTTCTTCTATTTTACTTGTGGCAAGAGAAAGCGAAAAGGGGAAGGTATTAAGAGTTAAATCTTTGTACCAAACTTGATCCAAACAAGTGAGAAATTAGAAACTAAAAAGCATGACTAAAAAGAAACTGAAACCCATGGAAATGGTAAAGGCACCTTAACTCAGTCATCACAGTTCTAGTGAGTGCTGCTGCAACACAGGATGTGCTTCTGTAAGTTGAATTGCTACATATGGCAGGCTCATATAACATGAGACATAATGACAGAAGGTACAGTAATGAGCTAATTTCAACAGCTTGTTATGTAATGAATTCCTAATCCATTATTTATAAAACTTATAATTAAGTAACTTCTAAAAAAAGATAGAAAATCATTACTTTTCATCAAGTAATTTACTATTGCCTAGCTTAGGATGAAAATATAGTTGAGATAAAAGACAAAATTTTTTCTCACCTTCCATCATTAAAACAACCTTTCTTATAAGAGCAAATGACACAAAGATGGTAGTCCAGATTCTGACAGTCAGTAGCTCATGGCACAAGAAAGTCTAAGATTTTCATTTTGTCAACATTTGTGGAAAACTGTTCACCAAGCACTGAAATAACAGAGCCAATGCAGAAATTCTACACACAAAAGCTTAAAAACTTCCATACAAAAGTCTATGCTTATAGATATGCTTATTTTTGTAGGAATACAATTAAACCAGAATGAAAATTCCTTAATCCTTTTAAATTGTGGGAAAACTTAGATAGGAAATTATATAAATAGCTCAGTTAGAGTGTTAAAATCTATTGCTAAGTAGACATAACTGTTATCTTCCATGGTAGATAAGTGTATGCTTATATATTTTTATATAAAATGATAAGTACAGACCTGGTCTGCCTCTCACTGTACATACATACCAGTGAGCTAGGTTGTGATTCTTTTGGGCACTGCTCGGAAGATATGGCACTGATAGATGAACACAAAAATTGCCATTTTGAATTGACCTCTGTGACCAAATATGAAAGAGTTCTTTACAGCAACAGGAAATGTGGAACTTTCCTTGGATATTAAAATCCAAACTTTAATATGATAGAGAGACAAATTTTACATTGATTATGAATCACTATTTTTCATGTAGAGAACAATTTAAAAATTATTTGATTTCTTGCTGTCAGTCATAGAATTTGCTACCTCTGCACCTAAATTTGGTACTTCTGATATTGTTAACTAAACCTCCATCTGGGTCAAAGCATCTGGTCTGGCAGGGACAATTCTTCCAATACCTGCTGGTTGCTTTTTTTTTCCAGCAGTTTTTCCTGTGGTACTCAGTAGTTTCTCATGGTTTCTTCAGTTAGCCAAATATCATCTCATGCTCATCTGCCTTTTTACCTTGGTAATATTAAGTTGAAAGTATGTCAGATTCATACACTTCTCAGCAAAATATTAATTAATTGCCTCATCAATTCAAACTCATCTGCTATTTCTTCCAGTAAAACTGTTCATATGGCAATAATGTGAATATATCCTCATGGGTCCCATTATGCGCTTTTCTTTCATTGCAGTTTAATTTTAACTCAGCTTTTAATTTACATTCAATGCCTTTCACATTACTTAAATCATCAGCCTGTATACATATAATAAAGAAAATAAAATCTGTTTAAAAGCTGAAATGATCTGAGAAGCCAGTTTCTAAAGAATTGTATTCAGGGGAAGTGGAGTCGATGATACAAAATAATTACTTTGTAGCCTATAAACTGTTGTAGTTAATTTAGTGAATTTTTTTTTAATCACTGAGACTGGAACGGATAATTGGAATACATAAAGTTAATTTTATTTAAATGGGAATTACTTTTTTGATCTTTAAATTGTAATTGCTATTACTTTTAGCCAATAAACATGATAAATATCTATATTGCACTCTCAGACAATGACACTGCATATATATAATTATACATGTGTATAGCACATTTATAAATCAATGAGAATACTTCATGCTGACTGGTCCTACTAACTGAATGCTGGAGGCTGACATCTGATGAAGGAAAAGCATAAAAACAAAGGAATTTTATTCATAATCAAAAAACTGTCATGACACAGTTAAAAAGTAATGCCTTTTTGAGGATACAATTATATTACAGCTCTGAGCCAACTAACCGGCTAGCCTTAAATCTAATATTGTTATCAAATTCATCGTGGATACAGTAAATCAATACAATATCCTACTTCTATTATATTACATCTTCCAGTTGGCTGGTATATATTTTTTTCAAAAGGTCCACAAAAAAAATCATCATTAGCTTTGATTTAAGATTGTTAAACCAAATGTCTCAGTGACACAGATTATTACAAATAGTGTAGAAAATTATTTATTTATTTTTTCATTTTCACAGTCACATCTATCTATCCTTTGTCCTAAACCATTTTGATATTTTCATTTCTGGTTTAGAGGACAAAATATTCATATAGAGTCTTTTCCTTTTGCTACACAACATAGTATCAGAATTTTGTAATTATCAGGCCTCATTATTCTGAATAAATGGTAGAAACCTGATATTGGTGAATACAACAGAGTTATATCAGCAGAGATGGCTCCAGGTGTGCCATGGATTAAGAACAACAGAAAAGATGACAGTAAGAGTAGCATGGATGTTGTATTTATCCAAACTCAATAAATTTTTCATGCAAACTTGGACTGATTTACACAAATTCTTTTTCCTCTGTATTAATGCTTTGGTGCAAAGTGAATACCATGTCTGCACATTTCCCTGAGCTGAGAAGTACTCTTTCATGAACCATGAAGTTTTTAAAAGCGTATTTCTGCCATTTTTGGCATGCTCTAATGTAATGTAATGTAGATATGGGTAAAGGTTTGGAGAAGAGACATAGGTTGAGAATTACAAGTTCCTGGAAAGCACTGATGACATGAAAAATTTGGCTGTTTTAATACTTGAAAAGGCCTTGTGGATCAAACTATTACTTCCATCTTCTTAGAGTATATTACTGCATAGTGTGAAAATTGAATCAATTCATACCTTTTAGTGTGACAGGTTGACCCTGGCTGGATGCCAGGTGCCCACCCAAGCCACTCTATCACTCTGTTCCACAGCTGGACAACAAAAGGCTCAAGGCCTGAGATAAGTTCAGCCATTACTCTTAGAGGCAAAAGAGACTCTAATTGGGGAAACTAGTTTAATTTATTACCAATAAAAATGAGAATAGGATAATGAGAAAATAAACCTCAAATCTTAAAATACCTTTTTCCCCCTTCTGACTGGGCTCAACTTCACTTCTGAATTCTCTACCTCCTCTCCTCCAGTGGCACAAGGCAATGGAGAGTGGGGGCTGTGATCAGTTTATCCCATGTTGTGTCTCCTGCTCCTTCCTACTTGGGAGGAGGACTCTTCAAAATTTTCCCCTGCTCTACTTTTGCTCATGCCTTTGACAGTGGTTCTTTAAGTGATCTAAATAATGCATTCATGACAATGTGCTACCCAGACTATCCTAAGAACAAAGATATGTGACTAGAGAACTGAACGCTTTATATTTTTTCTTTCTGCATTTAATGGAAGCTATTACCTTTGTGTTCAGTTTATAAATATGTGACTGAGACTTTTGAACTTTTTATACAATAAATATTTTTATAAATATTAAAATCAGTAAATAAGAACATATAACGTGAAAGGTTTTTTATTTGTCCTGCAAATAAAGAACAAACGAGGATAGCTTAAATCTGTAAAGTATTCACAGTGGGATGATGTTATGCTCAAGGCATCATATATATTGGGAAATGATTGATTTTCTTCTGCTTCATTTTGCCCAGTGAAAAAACAGTCAATCTCATAAAAATGAAAGACAAATGGATAAAATAAATAAACCAGGAATGAGAAAAGCTGGAAATACTAAAAGTCAGATCAATGTTTAAGCTGATAGAATTTATGGAATATTTCCCATCTGTATTTATGATCATAAAGGGGACTTAAAAGTTGGACGCTTTTTCTATATCTGTAAAATGTCTTTATTATTTATATAGTAATTCTGCAGACAAGTCAACATTAGTATATTCCTGGAATGTATGACTCCCAAACATCAAACAAAGCTGTATACAATTTATGAAGATGGGTAATCTGCCATATCAATAACATTTTATTTAGCAACATATACCAATAAGGAAAACTGTACTGTATTTCATCTATTTTGCCCCTTTGGATGTTTGAGTACTTGGACGTTTGAGACAATATTAGGGAAAAATCCTGTCAAGTTGTTGCGGGTTGAAAACAAAGGTTCTGGGAGCTAAACTGTTTTTTTTGTTTGTTTTGTTGTTTTGTTTTGTTTTGTTTTTTCTCCCCCCCCCCCCC
>VYZS01058924.1:2343-13051 GCA_013400695.1 Neodrepanis coruscans | reverse complement strand
ACAAAACTGACACAATCAAATTCAAAAAATGCAAGCCAAAACTTATAAAGATGTAAACTTGCATAGAGAAAGCCACGTCTGCAATTTTTTCTGTGCTTGTCCCTAGTCTGTCAAAACCTCATTCTTATTTTGCACTAATTGTGATTGTAGAAGAACTTAAAATCTAAAAGTGTTAGGAAAGTGTTAGCGTAATTCAAGTTAAAGAATGTAATTAATACTATAGGTTAAATAATCTGTATAAATTCTATATTATTTTCTACCTGGACATGTCAAGGACAGTTTTGAAGTTGTCTAAAAAATGTTCCTTGCTGTATTCAGTGGAAAAAGAACAATGAATTCTAAAAATCTGCAGCTCTTCATCACCTGGAGATCAAACTCACTTCCTCAGTTTCTGCCTCCCAGTGAAATACTAAAATACTGGATTACACCAAGTAAAAGGATAGATGGGACTTGACATTAACACTGAATGCCATCAACACAATGAAACGATCTCTTTTTGTCAGAAACACAACAGGGAATGTACGTTGTAATACAAAAAGTTGTCTTTGCAGAAAATTTACAATTGTACCCTAAGGATGACTTTCATCCACACTTTATTTCCCTTCCTCTTAACAGATCACGCCATACATGAGATCACCTGATTTGCAAGACCACATTATTCTTAGATAAAATATATTGGAACCCATATTCTAAGGAGTCTCCTGATTAATTTTGTTGTTTGGGTTTTTTCGTTCATTTGGTTTTGTTTGGTTTTTTGTTTTTTGGTTTTTTTTTTCTGGGAAGGCTGTAGTGCAACTTGGATGAGACAGCACTTTTCAGCTTTTGAGGTTATATTGTAGAATCATAGTGTAATATAAAAGACTCAGACTAGGGCTGAGCACATTGGAAAAAGTAAGGGAGAAGGATGAAGAGGAACACAAGCCTGACTGTACCTTAGTAGTTAAACAGCTCATAGGACAGTTTATGTTTTCCAAACTCTGCTTCTGTAACAACAATTGCTTTATTATTTAAATTAAATATCAAACATGTAAAATACAGAAACAGTCTTGAAAGTCTGAACTTGAATCCAGGACTCATTCAGAATCTACAGGTCATCAGAGCTTTGCTTAATAAACATTTGAGAGTTCTTCTTCCACACAGTAGCACAATTTTATTGGGAGGAATAATGTCTTGCTCTTTATATGCTTCTATTCTTTATTGGTTCTGGTTTTGTAGCAATGACATGTTTCTTGTTATTTTATCTTCTCACTTTGAATCACTGTGTACCTCTCTAATCTAAGACTGTAGCTTTTAGTAATGCAGCAGTTCCATTACCAACAACTCTAATTGAAATTATGCCTCTATCTTTTTAATGGTGTTGTTTTTCTTCCCTGATACTCCTGCAAATCAATATTAATGTGAATATTTAAACCTACAAAATCCACACTTAGTCTATTTGAAGTATTAGATGAAGCTTGCAAAGCTGTTCTTTTATTCAGTTCCTCCTCCCAACCTAGTCAAGTTAAAACCATGGAAAAGTGTCTGATTTGTAATTTGTTCTCAAAGCTTTTAGCTTTAATAGCTCAGTGCTGTATGTTAAATTATCGTTTTTTGTGAAGCAGTGAACATATATGCTCCTGGAATACTAGGAAATAAATGCACTATTTGAGTGAATGGCAGACTCTTATACAGATTAAAAGAAAGGATGAAAGTTGGAAATTACATTTAACAGATAATTTTACAGGGAGCTTTCCCCCTTGCCTTCTGGGAAGAAAAAAAAGTCCAAGTTCTGAAGCCTTTGTCATCTTTCTGTTTTGTTTTTCTATCTCCAGGAAATACATTCATCCTTTAAACATACAGGTGAGAAAACACTGAAATATGTTTCAAAATTAAACAGTTTATTATTATTTGAAAGGAATTTTGTCCAGCAAGTTTCTCTGGATAAGCTATTTTATACACATGTAATAGTGTTGTCTTTATTACCTTTACTGATGCATACAAATGGTATGATCAGAATAAGACATCTCTCATTTGAGAAAGATCTTTGGTTTTTGGAGAAAATTTTTACTGTGCTTATTTAAGCAGCTCTACCCCTTAATGTGTTTGAGTCTCTTTTCATGGATCCATTGCCCATTTAAGTCTTGCTGGTTTTTTAATTGTGAATTATATAAAATCTTTACTAAAATTCAGAATTTAGTATGCAATTAATCCAAAATAAATTCAAATCCCTCTTCAGAAGGCAATAGAACTAATTCTACAAAACATTATGTGCACTATGTTTAACCACGTATCTACTTCCCTTAGACTGAGGAGGGTGGATTATGGGCAATGCTGACCACAATAAAAATCTTGGAAGGACCCAGAGCTCATGTAAGAGTGAGAATGAGAAAGGTGGTGCTGTGCAATGGCCTATACTGAGGCTGAAGTTTTCAGCTATACCAGTTTTTGGCTGGCCTACCTTTTAGGCTAGCTGTCACTGCTCTATTTCAAGTGTCATGTTTCCTTTGCACTTGTCATAGTGATTGTTACAGCATGGTGAGGAGATTTAAGGAACAAAATAAAGAGATAACTATTTCTTTTTAGATGTTTCATCCCTCCATTAAATGTTCAGATGATCACTGGAACTTGCACAAGGAGAGCATCAGGATTTTATGACCAAGACTGAGAAACAGCCAGCCAATTTCAGCAGCAGGTCTAGCTGTCAGATCAGCTTGTGACTTGAATTTGTACCTTTAGTATGAGGACATTCAAAGTGCTAAAAATCTCAGTATACAGTCTGACCAGTTGTCATGGGATGGGGGCTGTAGAGGAGAATAAAAAAAAAAAGAAAACAAAACATTTCCCCTTTGCTTCCTCAGCTTGGACCGGCGAGGGGTGCAGGGAGAGACCCGGCACAGGTCCAGTTCGGGTCTCTGGCTGGGATTTGGGGGCAGGGGGGTTCTGGGCAGAACTGCCCTGTCCAGTACTCTACAGGGCGAAGTGGCACAAGCCCCCACTGCATCCCAGGGACAGCCAGAAAGCATCTCCCCTCACCGCAGTGGAGCCCGCCGGGCCGGGCCGGGGCTGAACCGGGGCCGGGCTTTTGCACTCTCTTTTCCTCAATTCCCCATCAACCTTCCTGCCCCAGAGACATCGGAATAAAAGGGGCAGGAACGGCCCTATTCCACACAGAACCTTGGGAAAGAGATTATAAAAGGACCTGCAAAGCCACCATTTTGGCATGTGACACGGAAGGATTCATCGGTGGCGCTGCTTGGAAAGGCACCCCCGTCCAATCCCGCAGCCCCCACCAGCCACTGCCGGCCGCTGACATCTCCCGTTCACTGTTTCCAGCTGTGGAGACACAACGGGACTCCACAGATGCTGACGCCACTTGGCTCACCGTGGACCCTATGCTGGAGCAACGGGTTCGTGTGCCTCCCTCTCTAACCCCCTCCCCGTGCTCGGGTGTCCCTATTACCCCTCGACGCCTGGATTGGGTGCCCGGGGCCACCTTGCATTGCGGAGAGCTCTCCCTGGGCTCAGACACCAGCATCTTGTTTGCACATACCCAGCTCATCTCCGGGAGCTCCCCCCACCGACGCGCAGCACCCCCTGCAGTCTGGAACGTGCAGCTGCAACTCCTATGCTCCCAAGCGCCATCCGGCGCCCGGAGGAGCGTCACTGCAGCTTCTGCGCTCCCAGCACCTCACAACTGCCGCAAGACCGGGGGCACACAAGGGAAAGAAGGACAGTTGTTGTTTTCAAGAACATTGGTTCTTATTTTGCGGTTTTTTTTCTAGTTCATTAGTTCTATACCAAATGCATACACATATCCGTACACCCATCCATACCCAATAAAAATCGTTGCTTTTTCTCTATATCTCTCATCCATTGCTACCACCCTTTTTTGTCCAAAACCAGGACACCAGTCAGCTCACAAGTGAAGATCCAATGATACATTCCCAACTGACTTTGACCAGTTACGAAAGAACATCTGGGATGTGCTTTGGGCTACTGCTGGTAGGGATCAAAAAGGTAATTTGGCTAAAAAGCACCACACCATTAAGAAGTGTGAGACAGCTCACCGGTGAAACTGACAAGCTCCAAGGGAAAGGAATGTGTCTACCGTTCTCAGGCTAAGGTATGAAAAATGTAAGATAGTACCACTGTGTGAGTTAAGTCGGCAAACACCAGCTGCAGTGTCGGTTAGAAAAACAGTTGCTTAGTACAGAGTGCAGAAACGGTAGTATGATAAACATAGTTTGTACACAATTGTATAAGAATAGCACAGATTCTCAATAAATTTTGATTCAGTGTTTCACCACTACATCTTATCTGTGAATCTTGTCCTTTGCTTCAACTGCTTACAGAGACTAATCTTAACTTAGAAATTTATTTTCAAATGGAATTTATTTCCATTACCATATGTAATGGAAAGACAAAAAAAAAGGCAGACGCTATTCTCCACTTGAAACAACTGAAGTAATCTGATTCAACTTTCTCTCCATCGGTTTCTATTTATATGTGTAATTAGCCTTACTTAGCTAATCTGGTGTAGAGAATAAAGAATGCAGATATTAATAGTGAGCCTATAGAAAATTTTGAGCCATACCAAGAGAAAAGCAAAAATACTTAGACACAAGTAACTCAGGGCTAAAGAAGAAGGACATTAACAGGTGAAAATGCAATGTTCAGAAAGGATATTTAAGGGAAGCCTTAAAGAGTAGAAAAACATTCTGGACATCTGGAAACTAATGATCAAAACTTGTTTCCAAGATATCAAGAAGCTAAGGCATTAAAATGCTTGTAAGTTTCATTGGGTTTGCTGACATCTCTACAGAATTATTTTGTAAGCAAAAGCAGCCATGCTCAAACAACTTTATGTTCCATGATTAATTCACCCTATGCCTTGGAAGACATAACCCGTATCTGTCTCCTCGAGACTAGTATCTTCTCTGGGCATTTGGGGAAACATTCAGGAAAAATGAAGATGTTTTAGAGATGTTATTACTGCAGTGTTCTAACTTGTTAGTAAGCCGAGGAGGTTCTGTGCTGTGAGTTCTGGGAAGTATTTAGCAAGCACATTTATGACACTTCTTTTCCCTCTAATACCTAGTTTCTAGGTAACACCAAAGGGAGCTAATCCAGGCCATATGTAATCTCCTGCTTATTTTTTTTTCTCCACACAGTTGCAAGGACAGGATGATGGAAGATTCCTTGGCTTCCTCTCCTTCATGCATAATCTGTTAAATGATGGACACATACAGTGCAATACGAGACAGCCAGGGCATATCCATGGAGAACAAACTTTCCTATTCAACTTTGAGGTTAGCTGCAAGAATTTTAATCTAGGTCCCAGTTTTTATTTAATTAGCTACTTTTTAGGAATACCAATTAGTACAAATGCTACTTTTCCTTTGTTTTCAAAGAGAACATTGTATTTCTAAAATGTAATTGAAAGTTTAGAGTTTACATTCAGAGTATTTTCTATTCCTCCCTATCCTATTCACAGTCTGTTTTCTATTAGAGTCTGAAGTGCATCATTGCATTTAACTGCTGCTGTTTGTTACAGATAATGGGGTCTGGGAAGAATAGTAGTATACAGGTAGCAGCTGATAAAGTATAAAATTAGCTTACTTCCTGAGATTCAAAGGTTAGTAAACTTGCCTTCTGTTTCTTGGAGGATGTAAAATATGTTTAATCTTATTTCAGTGGATCAACAACAGTGCCTATCACTTTTTAAATAAACAAAAAAATTAATACAACAAAAAGTGGAAAGTTGGGGTTTTTTTAAGTCACAGGTCATGCAAACATTAAAAAATTGCAATGGCAGCAAGTAGAATTGCTTCCCTAGAACACCATGGAAGCTGTGCATTTATTTTTCTGGGTAAGATTAAAAAATAATTGACAACAATCCTCAGGTCTGTAAAATCCTAAATATTTAGCTATTCTGTAGGGGGCAGCAGAATCTAAACAAAATTAGTATAAAGTTCAGAGTTAGGGGGAACAGCAACACTAAATTGACTGTTTTTCACTTTTTACTGGTAAGTAGCAATGTACTTAAATTGCTACAAAATTAGTGACATTGCCTAATTATTATTCTTTAAATTAAAAAACACAAGTTGCATGCATTTCTTTTTATCTAATCTATTATTTTATATACACAACTACTGAAGCTGAACAAAACCAGTAAGATAAAATTAACACACAAATTTTCTCCTCCCTTTGGGATGAAAAACTGCAATTCACAAGGAAAATGCAATTATATATTAGTATTTATGAAACAAAAAAAGTCAAATAACATCAGTGGGGTTTTGTATATGTATGAGGAAACAAAAATTAATATTCTAGAAAAGATACACTTTGCTATTTGTTACTGTCTGTAATTAATTTTTAAGTGACAAGTTAAAGCACAAATAAAAAAATAGTTTTTAATTACCTAATAATACAGGTCAGTTCTACCTTTTTTTTTGTCAGGAAAATAGCGGAATGAAAGATTTAATAAATACAAGGACGTGTCCTACTTTCCCCCACCGTGAAGAGTAAGTTTTTGGTAGAAAGAATTTAAGAAAGCAATAGGAATAAATTATGTTTTCTTATTCAGTGAGAAGAATCCATTCTGGTCATGGGTTTAAATTGTATGACTCTAAATAAATGGCGGTATTTTTCTCATAATGAGAATAATAATTCATAATTCTCATAATGGTTCAATTCTATTTGATCGTGTGACCTGAAAGGTGTAGAATACAATATCTTTCACTCTTCAAGCATTGAGTCTTTGACAAAATATTTTGACTGTGTAGTTGAAGATAATTAGATGTAAGCAGCACCTACAGTTCACATCCTTCTAGTTTAGTCTTAATACACCACTTAACAGTGGGGTTTTTTTTGCTAAATAACGTGTAACAATTTAATTTGAGTTTTCTGGGTTTATTTCTGGGTAAATTGATGAGAGACTTCTGAAAATCACAATGAGAAGTTGATAAAATTACAAAGACTAACTCAATTTTAAAACGACAGGCAGCAGCAGCAACAACAAACTTGTACACAGTCAAATGCTATCAAAATGATACAGTACAGATACATGATGGTTTACTGACACTTTTTAGAGCACACGAATTGGTGAATTATAAGGGAGATTTTAGCACTGCAACGTAGCACAAGCATCATGCTTAATTGTAAACTAAATCAAAAATCTTAAGCAAGTTCTGAGTGATCTGCCTCTAAGATGCAAACAATGCTGAGTGAGCAGTGGAAGACAGCCATAAATGCTTATATCTCAGTTTAAGTATCTGACACTGAAATGACTGCTAAACCACCTTCCACCACTTACTGTAATATGAAATTATTTAGTTGAAGCCCCAAAGCTTTCTTTTTCTTTTCTAACATTGATAGGGTTTGAAATAAGCGATTAAACTGCCCTGCATTGCAGACATTTTATAGTCCAAGGCAGTAACAGCAAACTTCAGAGGATGTGTATTTTAGCATAACCATCACAGCAGATTTTAGTTTCCCTCACAGAACAGGTATTTATCCATCCAGAAATCAACTTTGAAAGGAATGAATAGAACAAAACGATTTCAACAATGTAAAGATAATGTTTTTCTCCCTCCATATCTCACATAAGATCAGACAACCATAGTCACTGTAGGCCCAGGTATATTTTCAATTGGTGTTTAGTGTGGACAGAGTGGACTATTGAGTCCCTGGAGCCTCAGGACTCCATACTATAGTGAGACTGATTAGTTTCAATAGTATTCAGTATTGAGAACAGATACAAATTCATGTCAATCATGTAAAAATCTGATCTAATTAAAACACAAGTTTTAGATTTCAGAGATTTTAAAGACTGAAGTGGTCATTTTAATTCTGCTACTCATACATCTGTGCAGACCTTTATCTTTCATCTCTGGGGAGATGCATTCATACTCTAATGTGAGAAATACACAGTAAATGTTCTGCTCACCAACCTTCCTCATCTCCTAATAATCACATTCTAGAACTTACGTAAGGCTGATAGCAGCAAGGCTCACTCTACTTACCTCTGCAAGCCGTGGGAACTCCATGAATCAGTTACATACAGGTGACACTTTGGCTCTGTTAAGGGATTATTTGCTCCATTGTAGGCTGGCACTGAGCTAACCATCAAAATTTCCAAGTCCAATCTTGTTGTCCCTTTTACCTCGCTTTCTTTCACATGAACGAAAGAACAGATGACTATCATTCCTTGTACAACCTGACCCACATGGACATCAGAAACTCTACACTAGCTTTGTGTGATTTTAGTAAGTCTAAAGCCTAACTACAGCTTTTAGGTAATGATCTCATGAAAGGCAAGGATCTTTTTAGTCCTTATATATGGAAACCCTAAATTGTACATTATAGCTTATATGATATTTTTTCATCCTTTTACATTACCCATGTGTAACAACAAGACTGCTAGGAATCTAGATATTCTATATGCACAGAAGGCATTGAGTGAGACTTTTCCAAAAACTTAGCATCTTTGCAGCTTTTCATTCATTGTATTTAGCATATTCTAATAGATTTTGTTCACAAATAATCTGAATTATGCCTCTGAACACCTTACGTGAATAGATTTTATGTACGAAAACAATCTTCAAACACAAGAACAGTTATCCCAAATCAAACTTAGTTCAATACATTGCTTCCAGTGGTAGCAAGTAATAGAACAGTGGTAAAAAACAGAGCTGGCCTCTTAAAGTTTATGCATTAGCCAAAAGCACTTGAAGGATTTAAAATAATGTTTAGCTTATAAATTACTTACAAGCAGTTCATGGAGTGTAACCATGATTAGTCATACTCAATATTACCAATATATGAGATTAAAATATTATACTTTTATAATGATCTTTCTGTTTTTCATGTTTGTTTGTTTAGAAAATTCGTATTTCCTTTTTTTTTAGCAATGAAGGATAAAAATGTATCTCTATAGATTTAATTTTTCTGAAGCCAGTATATTTACAGCACAAGGTCTACTGACCTTCAGATCATTAAATATTTCTTTTTTTTCTCTTTTGCTGTGCTCCAGGAAAGGTGCCAAATGCTCTGACTTCACCATGTGTCCCTGGTTAGCTGCTCTTGTATGTAAGCTAAGCACATGCATTTCTGTCTGACTGCATCAGGGGCAAAGTGCTTAGCTCTGAGCAACTGTTGACAGCCTTTGTATGTAACATAGCGCACTGTATGTTGTTGGACTGAACCTCCCTTCAAGCTGTCAAAACAAATAAGGAAGAACAATCTGTTAAAAGCATTTTTCATTATCCACAGGTATGATCCTGCATTCCATAAGTAGTTATGTGGTATTTTATATGCAGTATTCTCTCTTATATAACACTGAGAGACAAAACCTCTGTTTCAACAGATAAAGCTTACAGATAAAGCCAAAAGAAATGTAACAAGATATTTGGTAAAAGTAAACATGAAGGATAAAAAAAATATATTGAAAGTTAACAAAGCAAACATATGTACTATTTTTAAAATTCTTATTCATCCACCTTGAGAACGCATAGAAAGCATTAGAGAATTCTTCCAGTTTTAAATGGAAATGGGTTTTAAAAATAAATCATTAGAAAGTCTGTGAGCGTAAGGAAATGTCAACAATGGGACAGAAGGACTGTAGCAGTGACTTCAGAATGAACCTGTGTGAAGTATCTTTCTGCCTGTGAAATTAACTATGGTTTGACAAATTATTCAATGATTCTTTATTTATGATATATATGGAAGGCTCATAGAGTCATAGAAATCCAAATCCATAAGACAGGACTAAAGATGAGCCAAATATATTCATGGGGGAGGACATTTCTGTCATTCTACTCTTTTGTCAGCCTTTGAAGTCATATTTGGGAGAAATGTAAATAAATGAAGAAAATGCTAAGATAGACATGGAAGCTTAGGTTGGCTTTCAATCGTACAAACAAAGTCATTTCAAAGTAGAACATGAGTTTTGAAACCAGAAAAAAATTGATGTTTTAAATTTTCTGCTGGCCTGATTCAGCTGATCTTTCTATTTCAAGAATTTGAATATTCTAGTCAGGAGGCAAGGAGAGCTTTAAGACCTGAAAAGGATTATTTTTGTCTTATACTGTCATATGCATTTCCATTCAGAGAAGTAACTACCTTATTCCTCCTTTTTCCTGCCGCATCTTTCATTGAATTACAATGGTTGCAAGGTGGTTGCCTACTGTTCAAGTATTCCTTTATAGCTGTATTTTTACACAGGGTTTGTTTTTACTATTATTGTTATTCTGTCTCCAGGACTGAAATAGAGCAAAAGTAACACAAATGAGACACATTGGTTTCATGAGAGCCATATTCATGTCCCTTAAGAGCTGTAATTTGAGTACTACTGCCTTAGAACATCCTTTTCTGAGGCCATAAGTTTTCTTCATGTTGTTAGAAGACCACACTATGTATTAAACAGTGTTCTGCTTTGTTTTTCACTACAGTATCCAATTCTTGAAATAGAAACTCTTGACCTAGAAATAGAAACAAACAGAAACAAAAATANATATTGTGATTTTGACAAATGGCTTTTGAAGAAAGAAGAAAATTGTTAAACTATACTTAATTAAGTATATCAGATGAAAACATGCCAGATTACACAAACAAATAAATAAATGTATATAAGCAAAATTCACCTACTTTCCAAAGGAAAATCTAGTTTAATGTACGTACATAAAATCACCATCCATCTAGCCTAGTATAGTGTCTTCAGCACTGGTCA
>VYZS01058912.1:21684-69357 GCA_013400695.1 Neodrepanis coruscans | reverse complement strand
CCCTCTTTTGGATGCTCTCTAAGGGTTGGAGTTCCTGGTACTCCCCTGCTCTGTCTCAGTGAAGAGATGGAGATGGAGGAGTGATGGAACCTGGGGACACTGCTGGGTGTCAGCTGGAGTGGCTGCAGAAGTCTGCAGACTTTTACCTGCATTGCCCCATCCTGGTCTGTGCAGCCCTGTGCAGGGTCATGGCACAACCACAGGACATTAAGGATTAAGGGTTTGGCAGAAGGCAGAAGGTGTTGGGAGCGTGTCTTTGAGGCAGTTACCAGTAACTCTCTGAGCAATCCTCCTTTTGCATTTCCAATTCTCTACTTCAAGAAGCCCTAAGCTGTGCACAGGAGTGTATTACAGAGCTTCCTCAAAGACTGCAGACTGATTACTAAATCAACTGGTTTATTAAAAGATATTTCCTATTTCCATATAAATGCAACTGGACAAAAAAAAACAAAAAAAAAAAAAAAGAGAGAAAATTACATTATTCAATGTGTCAAAATTCTGTATGACCCTTCAGATGTAATTCCAGAGAACAGTCCTCTGTGCCAGGAAGCTCAGGAGGTGGTAATCACAGAGGCTTCAGTTGCATTTTACCTGAGGGTCTGTTCAGACCCTAACTTTTGCATGTTGCATACTTGCTTTCCTGCTCCATGATTTCATTTTTAATGGCTATCACTTGTTCCTCTAGTTGTCTCAGTTGCTCTGCCTTGTCTTGTTTGGTTTGATTCAGTTCCTGAAGCTTCTTCTCCAAATCTGGAAGAGCAGAGACATGCAATGGTGCTCACATTTGCTGTGTAAGTAAAATCCAGGGATTAACAACATTTCTTTTCCCAGAAGTTTTAGAGGCAATAAGCCCATTTCAAATGTGGAATGTTATATATGCAACTGGAGGGAAAAATCTGCCTTTTGGATAGCAAAAGAAGCATAATAGCCTTAAAGAAATTAAATTCTCAGCATGTGCTTTTGTCCATCAGCTAGGATGGGGCAAGACACAGAGCTCTTAAAGGACTTGTTGAAATGGAAACACTCAGAGTAACAGTGGCCACTAATGTGTATAAAGCCTAGACAATTCAGGCGTAGTGGGCTTAGTTCTCCCTCAGTTACAGGAATGTTTTCTGCTGGTTTCCATGAAGCTACACTAATGTAAGCATACTGGTAATGAGTATTCACTGCCTATTTCCAGCACATTTACCATACAGACATTTGGAGTGACTGAGAGAAACACTTACTGCTTTTCCTTAAGGTATATGCTTAAAATATTTATTTGGATCCTGTCCTGGAGAATTTGCTTCTGGGATGGAGTTTCAGCTTCAGTTTTGCTGATGTTACATGGTATTTTCAGATGTTGAGCCTGGCAGGATCTTAGACCTAGGGACTCCCAGTGGGAATGCCCACACCTTTGCTACAAACAGAACTAGATTCCCTGTGTACAGTGACATGAGATGTGGTCTTACTTTTTGGTGTCTCTAAACCACCTGAGGGGCTATGTGAGGACTGGTGCCAGTACAGTTACAATCTGCATCTGCAATCTTCACTGCTCAGAATGCCCCTGCCTCCCAGTTATGGCCCTGCAGGTTCAGGGCACCTCAGCTTCAGTCTCCACAAGCCAGTTATCGTACCTGGTTTGCTCTGCCATTGCTCAGAGATAATGTCTAAAGTATGGACTGATGGAAAGCAGCTACCCTGCAGCTCTGTACACAAGCCATCACGTGGGTAATACAAGGAACAGCGCAGAGGAAGGATTGAAGGTTCAGATGTCCAAAGCAAGTGCATGAATCAGGGCCTGCAGCTAAATCTACAGCTAAGTTTTACGTAGATTTTGTACTGTTCCTGGTTTAAAACTGAATAAAATCACTGCAAATGCCTATACGGATACTTCTTAAACTCTGCTTATAGCAACCAATTTATGTCAGAAAAAGTACATAAGCCAAATTAATTCAACTTCTTTTACATGGAGTAGCTTCAATGAGGCATTTTCACCAGCAAAATTATTTTAAACACAATTTCAGGTTAACCTAATTGTTAGTGTCTGGGCAAGGATTTCAGTCTTGAATTCATGACTGTCACAATGTTTGCCACTTGCTATGGAAGTGAGAACACCACCTGTTATTCTTCTAATCTTTTTTTCAATCTCTTCAGCCAGTTTTTCTGCTTCTTCTTTCAGCTGCTTCACTTTTTCTAGTGTTACTTTTGGAGGTCCTTGGGCTTTTAGCTTTTCTTGAAGAATGGTGTACTTTATTTTAATGTCAGCAAATTCCTGTAACAAAATGCCATTACTTAGTTTAAGAGCATCTCAAAATTAACCTGGTATAGAGAAGGTGATTTTTATACTTTTTTAACATTCTCTTTGAACCAAACTTTAGATTTCTCACTCTCTTAAATATAACAAAATATATCCTTAATGTATATATATGTATTAAAAAATGCTTTGCAAAACCTGATAGAAATCAATTAAAACAAACTGCCAGTGGAGTAATCTGAAGAAGAGAGAGGGACAAGGATATAAAGAAAATACTAAGATATTTAGAGCTTATGCTGTTTTTACTTCTGTTGATAGGGTTTTTCTATAAATTTAATTTTGCCATAAGGTTTAATTCAAATATAATGAATTATCTGTAGCAACATTGGGGTTTTTTTACATCTTTGGTTGTGGTAATATTTACTGGCTAATCCATTCCCTGCTGATCTAGGTTGCTGTTGAGGCTGCCATTTAGATTTCACGTTGGTTTCTTTTACCTCAGACGCATAGTTACTTCAGGCTTATGCTGTGGGTGCTTGATTCTTGTCATTTTAGCAAATTTCTGCCTGCATTCTCAAAAAATGATCTACTGAAAGCACCAGGCCAACCAAAAATTTCAAGTAACTCCCACAGCAATTTTCTCTGAAGGGGAACAGCATGGGATGAATGGCCAGGCTGCTTCCATCACTCGCATATTTTAATATCTGGTTTTGTGATTTTTTTCTGTTGTGTTTACTGGTGCCCATGGTGATTATGCATTTTATACAAAGTGCAAGGAAAAAAAGTCATAAAAGAGCCAGAGGAATGTATATGTTTTCTTTCATTGAAGCAAACAGAAGTGTAAGCCAGGAGCCTTAAAACATAAATTATTCTTACCTGTGACATTTTACACTGCATGGCTTAAGGAAAATGTTAATAGTTTTGAGGGCAGCAGGGTAATACTTCTGAAGCAAAAATACTGTTAAATATGCAGGGAATTTTTTTTCCCTTGATACAACAGAAAGTCTTACATTACGAATATTCCGGGCTCGCTTGTGTGCTGCTTCTGCCTCTGCTGTTGCCTTTGTAGCGTGATTCTTGTTCATCAGTGTTTTTGTCTGCCATGAGGCAATTTCATCTTCCATCTCATTCTGTTTGGCTGACAAGTCATTTAGTTCGTCATTTGTCTTGTTCACTTGGTTTTCAGCCTAAAACAGAGCAATTGAAGGCTGTAGTCTCCTATGAAATGTCCATCCAGCTTGCAGAGTGTGATAATGAGGGAGATAGTCAATGGATTAAGAGGAAGAGACCCTTAAGCAGTATGGAATCTGTGTCATATCTGTGCCACAATCTGGTTTTATTTATTTAAGTTTACATTAAGGAAACTTCAGGATGAAGTATCTCTTTCTAAAATGTATGTAGCAAATAAATTAAAAGATTTACAGAAAAATACCTGTGAGATTTGTGTTCTGATGCCTCGTATCTCTTCATTTAACTTTATGATGGTGTTTTTGGAGTGTCCTTGGGACTTCACAACATTTTTTAGTTTTGTATTAATTTCATCCACAAGCTGAACAGCTTTAGCTGCTTTGCTAAAATGAAATAATAGAAGAGTGTGTAATACCATGGTGTGGAGCACAAAGCAAGAACATATTTCAAATGCACCCATGCTGACGTGCAGAAATGTCTCCTCAAATTTAACATCAACCGTTAAAATTGTAGTTTGTAGGTTGGTAAAGCAAAACCTCCATAAGGGACTTTGTGTGGGAGCACCTGAGCTGCCATATTCAAGGTGAGGCTGGGTGCTGTGGGCTGCCTGGTGGTGCACGTCTAGTACAGAAGACTCATGGATGAACATGTTTTTCTCTTGTTTGTTCTTTCTCACCCTTATTTAAACCACCCAGTGAACCAGATGTAATACTCCACCAGGTCCAAGGTGGAAGTAAGCAGCTGTTTTGGCCTCTTTGACTCAACAGGCACAGGAGCCAAAAGCTGGCAGGAGCTGCTTCCTTGCAGCATGTCTGCTCCTGCAGCTGAGCACTGATGGCAGCTCCTGCAGCTGAGCAGCCTTCCTGCTGGAGGCCCTGTGGAAATGGCAGGGTAAAATCTGCTGTCACATGAACTTTCCCTCCAGCATTACGAGGGTACTGCCAGGGGTATAAAACAATCCTACCGTGTGCAGTGCCACCCCAGCTGGAGCTGGCACACCAGTATGAGAATACCCTTCTTACTCAGCTTCTTGTGCCTCTATCAGCAGTGTCTGAGCATCCTCCCTTTTTATGTTTCTCGTATTATTCACTTGGTACATCTCACAGTGGTTCATAATATTCTTGATTTTGCCAAGCATTCTTGTGAGCTCTTGTGGAGTCAGGGGAAGGTTTATTTGAAGAACATAATTTGCCACCTTCTCAATGTCTTCTGGAGGCGCACTCTCATCTGCAACAGAAACGAAGCTAAGAGTATCCTGAAGTCTCTCTTTCCTCCCAATGAAATGTAAATGGTCACTGTGGCTGCCTACCCTTTGAGTTATGTGGGAGAATAAAGCTGACAGGCACAGCAAGGGGGTAAGAGAATTATCTCCAACATTTTGTAATTTAATATTGTGTTTCCAGGTACTGCTGGTAGTGTTGTCAGAACTGGCTAAAATGAGAATTTGAACCCACTTTGAACTAAGTTATTAAAATTCTGATGTAGAACCGAGCCCATGGAAGGTTTTAAATCAGTGCCCAGCACAGCTAGATGTGTCAGAGCCCATTTCTCCCTTGGCCCACAGATCAAAGAGGTGCTGGCAAGACTGGAGTGTGAAGAGAGCTTTCCAAGCTGGCCAGTGGGTGTAATCCCTTCCCTGGAGTTGCCACAATATTGAGAATGTGGTTCCTTTGCTGGCTAATGAGAAAGGCTAAGCTGCAGAGGGAACCTGGGTCAGACTTGGATAGAATGGGAATTTACAATACAAAAAAACATATTTTGGCAGTTCCCATTACAAATGAATGAGCTTGTCCTAGCTCTTTGCTAAGAGGCAGAGGCACACACAGAGCAGTCAATGCCTGTGAAGTCTCATAATTGGTTCTGTTTTCTGCTCACTTCCATTTATAGACAAGTCCTTGTGTGATAAACAGTTGAAGCATATTTAATGTTTGTGCTAATACTGCAGAGCAACTCAGCAAGAATTAAAAAGAAGATATTTAGTGTGCAAATAGCAGTGCATTCCTGAGAGCTATTTTCTGTAGAAATATATTCTTCCAAAATTACCATTCACATCAATGTAGAGTACAGCAGATTTAATGTAACTGTGTGCTTCTCAGCTGTTACTGTTCTTAAACTTCAATTAACTAAATAAAGATTTGAAAAAATGCTTTCATAATTGTTAGTAAATGCTGAGTGTTTGCTAAGAAACATAAAAAAGTTAAAGGTGGAATTTTTAGTTCCTATAAAATAAGAATCTGAGAATATTAAGGAATTAAATGAACTTAAATCTTCCATTTCAATAAAATACTTTAAATGTTCCTGAACAAAAGAAGTCCTCTGTCATCTGCCCTCACACATATTTGGATGTAGAGGTGTGAATGCCAAAGGACTGCCAACATGCAATCCATAGAAATTTAAGATATCAGCCACATTCAAGAGATTAAAAAAGTCCTGCCACATTTGAACCTCTTTGATGTGCATCTAGTAAAAAAACCTTAGGGTCCATTTTTTACAGCATTTTTCTGCAATCATGAGGGTGGAAAATTTTTAGGGTATATATGGTTAATTTGTTTTTTTTAATGAGAGCTGTGAATTTCTTCCAGAGTCCTTTGATTCCTCGAGTTACAGCTTTACGGAGACGATGGAGTGGTATGTGTCCTAATTCCCACGCTCCCTACAGAGAGCCTCTATTTATGGGCCTGGAAGAAGGGAGTGAAATAACAAGATGAGGATGCATTGGACATGCCTGGCCATTATATATTGTATGAAATTATTTTATGAGTCTTTGACTCAGATTAACCAGGAACAGGGGGAATTGATCTGTGAGCTTCTAATTAAGCACAGTAATAACAGATGATAATCAGAACGTAACAGATCTATTGTAAAATTAATACAAAATACTGCCACCTGTGAGAAAGAAGCAGTAGAAAAAAGGTGTTGAAAAATGTTGCACAGATCAGGAGGTAGACAGGAAATTTCATTTTCTGGCTGTCTATTATGCAGTAATATATCAGAATATATATATATACATAAAATGAGTCCAAAAGAATATTGCATATTTACCTAATAAGAAGTCTTTTGCTTTTTGGATGAACTCCTTAGTGATCTCTCCATCAACCTCAATTTGATTCTTAGACGTCTCCAGTTGCCCATTAAATTGTAAGCCTCTCAGTTTGCTATCTTCTGCCTTTTTTCTAATGCTTTCAACCTGGAAGTATTATTAGAAATACAGTGCCATTTTTTGGAGGTTATCTATCATTGCTTTGCAAGTTGAGCTCTAACACAAAAGTAATTTTGATCCAAGCCTCAGCTGGAATCACTTGATGTGGCTTTGAAAAGTAGTAGGAGACCCCTTTGGGGACTCCAGAAGGTTCTACATCTGGGCCTTCATCTGGCCTCAGAAAAAACCTAAATCAAGCATTTTTTTCTCTCTGCAACCACAGCCTCATTCTGTTTCTAAAAGAAAGTGCTGACAGCTATTACAGCACTACAGAATGTCAGTGATCAGATGCAGATCTGAGCAGATCTGAGCAGATTCATACCTGATTACAAAAACGGTAATTTCATTTGTCATTTCATACTGAACTTGCTGTTAAAAAGACAATTAAAAAGGACACAAATTAGGAAGGTAGAGTTCAAGGCAAGGCTTTAAAGGTTGCATTTTGGCATTAAATTAATATTCTTGATCATTTAAATGAAAGCTTTAGATTAGTTATCAAATTTCAGCAGTATTTTGCTTTGCTAGGGGCTTTACCTTAACGAAAGGCATAGAAACTGCTTCTCTGTGGTCTGCAGAAGGAAGAGATTCAGACTTTCCCCATGCAACAAGAAAAATGGTGATTTTTTGCTTCTGAACTGTCTCAAAATATTTAATTCATATTATCATGGAGCTGCCTTAGGCTTGTCAGCACCAAAGGCAATGCCCCAGGAGCCTGACACTTCCTATGTCAGCAGATGCCTTTTGCTGCTGCCCCTCGGTGTCCTGGGGCCTCAGGCCCGTGCCCTGATTGCTCATTTCTAAACCTGCTGGGTGTGATGCAGTGTTGGTGCATTTTAAAAGGAGGAAATGGATGCCCAGGCACACTGCAGAGACAGGACAAAGCCACAGCAGAATGACATTTCTGTTGGAAAATGTGTTTTGCCTATGAATGTAACAGGCATCATCTCTGATTTAATAAGAACAAACTCTTCACTGGCGTTTTGTTTTCTTGGCACATATTGCATTGGCCATACTTTGCTTGTATTATTTTTCACGGCTACTGTGCAGTATAGTCGACTAATTGATGCCTTCCTAAACATCACTGGGGACAGAAAAACTTCATCTTGAAATTATTTGCTGAAGTAATTTAATGGAAAACATAAGAGTAATATGAAGTTGTATAAATAGAGCTTAATGCTATGCACAGCAGTAATCCCATTGCCATAAGCATGTCAGGCTACTGACAAATGGTGCCATTTGAATCTTTCCCAATAAAAATACAGACAATATTAGCCTGAAGCCACTAAATTCCATAGGCACAGGGCACCATGACCTCTGAGATCTCAGCAGCTGTAACGAAGAAGAAGACATAGCTACAGCCACAGTCTCTTGGTGGGGCCTGCACCTCATAATCCTGGTACTGAACCATGATAGGTTTATGATGTAGGGACAGGGTCCATCACTGTCACTGCTCTTTGTCCAAAGAGCAGGTGACTTTTTGGAGATTTGTGATCTTCCAAATCTCATCCTCCATCCATTTCACTGAACAAATGTAGGTTTGATATACTGCACCTGCTTCTCACATTCCTGTAGCTGAGTAGTCAAATTGTTTAGCAACACAGCAGTCTCCCCAGCTTTCCCGAAGGCCTCAGTGGAAAGAGGAAGAGCTCCATTGCAGTTTGGGCCACCACACTGCCTGAGTCCATAACTATCCCGGCACAAAGCTCCCCCACAGGCTGCTGTGACACAGGGCTGGTCTCCTGGTACACCACAAATCTGCAATAAAGAAGATAAGCTTATGTTAGGACTCTTCTGGGAGCCTAAAATACATTCCTGAGGGAAGGAAGATGTTTGACATCATATGAACATTGAACATAAGATGGGATTTTCCCTAAGACACAGCAGTTTGATCTCTATAAAGATGGGTGTTGCTGCCAGTAACAGGTCTCTCTCCTCTGATTTGAAGAATGCAATGGGATGCATGGCTCTAAGCATCCTTGCAGGAGCCATTTGTTAGGCTCCCCGTGTTGTATTAAGACCCTTGCTTTACCCTTTTTTGGCAAAATGGTTGAAACTGTCTTCTGGCCATATCCAGCCCATGAGTCAGTGGCTTCTTTTAAAGGATCCAGATCACCTCTCACACAACATGGTAAAATGTGTAGCCCTCCATACAAGTTTACACAGATGTTAAGATTAAAGGTTTAGATGGATGATCTCTTTCAGATCTGTCAGGACTGGCTGAAAGTACTATCAGGTATTCACTGCTGCCCTGCAAAAGAACAGAAATCCCCTCCTTTCCCATAGGTGATGCAAAGGATATGTGAGTACCCCTCATCCACTCCAGAGTAAAGTTGCTCTACTTAAGCTACTCACAGAGGAGGTTTGGGTTAATCTTTCTGAAATTACACTGATGTCCTCTTGAGACTAGAGAGTGCTTTAACAGTTCCTTGTGCTGGGTCTGCCCTGGGAACAATGGCTTCCAGAAGGTAGCTGAATAACTACAGCTGAGAAATGCATCTGTTTCAGACGTGACTGCATGGCTGTGCCAGGGAAGTGTCGTTTTCCAGATTTAAAAATGCATGTAAGTACGCTTTTAAAATAAAACATACTAGAACATTAAAAAAGAGATTTTTATTTAGCTCCCATTCAAAATCCACAGTGCCTACCTTTTCATTCAAGTTTTGCATGTCAGGGCTTTCCATCATTTTGAGCTGTTGCAGCACATTGTTTGCTTTCAAGACCTGATGGTCCAACATAGCGAGCGCGTGGTTCCTGGCGTACTCTGAGTTTCTTACAATAGGGATTGTCCCCCTGGTCCTCTGTTCTGCCAGTAATGATACTTCAAAGTGTTTCCTAATGTTGTTGATGGCTTCTGTAGCAACAGAAATAAGGTTTAGTACCAACTGCATGTTTATCGCATTTAGTTCATCTATTTGCTTGACTTATGGACAATTGGTGAGTTACATGCAATTGAGTTTGCTGTCACCAGTGTTTGATTTAGGACATGAAGGAGGGACAGGAATTGTCATTTCCCCAGCCAAGCTTTTTAATCCTTTACTCATCCAAATAGGAATAGTTATTGATGCTTATAAAACTTGCTAATCTGGATGAAAATATGGTGGATCCTATGTCATTCTTTAGAGTCCAAGGTGCGTGAGAAGCAAATATAATAGCAAAAGTATGAAGGAGATTCCATTAATGACACAGACAGCTACCGATCTGCATTCAGATGCAGATGATCAGTAGCTCAGGCACTGCTGTCATTGTTGATTTGATAAAAAGCCCGTGACATTTAAGCTGTTTTGAAGTTTAGGCAGGAGAACCATTTCTTCTAGTTATCAATCACTATGAAGTGATCAGCTCCCTGATTTGGAGTCAGGAAAGCATTTGTCCTTTCTATTCAGCATAGAACCCCAGAGTTAAGTGGTCTGCTAGACAGAGGCCAAAATTTAGATTACAAATGGGGATATACAAGGGTTTTTTTGGCTGTGGAAAGTCCAATTTCAGGATAGATGCATTAAAAAAAAAAAAAAAAAGCACTTTCATATAATATGCTGGTAGACCAGGCTAAAAATACTTTCTAGCAAGAGTCTTGTTTGTTTGTAAAACCTTTTCCCCAAGTTGGCTCAAAAGTTTTGGAGAATATTACATTTTTTGAAAATTAATAGCCAAAGAAAAGGACTCAGGCCTTTTGCAAAACACATAATTTAAAACTGCTGCTACTGCTGTCAAGGCTTCCCAGATCTCCAGAGAATCCACATTTGTCCCCAAATGCATAGGCGGAAATACATGCAGAGCCAGAACTGATTTGTCAGCAGTGAAAAATTGTTAGAGGTCACTGATTAACATCTCTCTTTGTGTTGGTAACTGACACTGTTACTAGTTGAAGTCAATGACACAACACTCATCAAGTCCTGCGTGCTTTGATTCAGGCTCTAAAGCCCTTGGCCTTGCTTTGACTGAAGCTGAACAATGTTTAGTTATCATGTAGAATCAGGGCTATTTATTTATCTTGTAATTCTTGGAAACCATATACAGTTTAAAGTTAGCTCCTAATACAAAATACCTGGCAAGAGACTGCTGTAACTCCGTATCTAAGGCGGAGACCGTTTTCTGTGCAACAATTCCATTGCAGGAATATTTTACAGTGGTTCAGCTCTTCATTAAGTGGCCCAAATGCATTTTCCACATTTGGTTTGTGATGGAGCTGAAGAGCTTCCAAGTTCCTTTACGTTAAACACAGTGTCTTAACCCAGGCTTGATTTACAGCCTAGGAAGTTGCTCTTTCTGAATTACAGGACAACACTGTCTGCAAAGCCAGGGCCAAGGCTGGAAAGCTGTAATTTAATAAGACCCTAAAAACGGCAAACATTCTTTTAAGGACACTTGTGTCTTGGTTTTCAAGTGATTTTAATTCATCATTAGATATTGACATTTCCAGGTCAGCTAGCTGAATGTATGCCTGTGAGGAAGAGTTTGAGTCCTGATCCTCTGCAAAGAGAGGTAGATAGGAGCCCATTCCACACTTATGTCTAGGGCACAAGTGCCAGATGTGCCCCAGATAGTGTATGTGGCCATACCCTGCTCTACCACAGCAAAAAAAGAGAGGAAAAAGTGGACAGAGACATATGTAGCATGTGTTACTGGTCCCAAAATGAAGATGGAGTGAAGGAATCAGTCTCTCTTCTGGGTATCAGAGAAACTAATTATCTTGAGGTGAATGTTATTTTTGTGTTATTAGATGCTTGGTAGCAGGACCAATGAATATTTGTGGCCCTGATAGGAAACTCAGCTTAAATTCAAGGTCTTCCCTTCCCCACACCACTATGTGCTTTTTATAGGGCTGTTTATCTGTCTCCAAAGGCCAAAAGATGAAGTGGGTTTGGAATGTGACCAGAGAGCACCATGGATGCTTCAGCTGTGCATCCACTGACCTCCCTGGGATTTATTGTTTCTTTGCCTTTCTGCCTTTCTCAGAGTCTACACAAGGATCAGCTGGATTGTGAAGCGAAGCCTGGGAGAGCTGTGCTGACTGCTTGCACAGGGACCTGAGCGGAAGAGCTGTCCCCGGGGGTGCTGCCAAGTACAACAGGGCACAGGAGCCCTACATCTTAGTTAATCCCTCTTTTCCCCTGTTCCTTTCCCTCTGCTTTATTTTCTGTTGACTTTTCCTTTTTCTTTTTCAATCTTATCTAGGCTGATCTTCTTGCCTGAATGAAACACAGAGGAATTGTAAATGGGAGTGCATTGCCTGTAGTTTGTGTCTTCCACGGTGGGCACCCTGTCTTCTGGGGATTCATATCTTGTCAGCCATCTCTTTGGAGAGTATCCTGCTGACCATCTCCTGTCATTGTGGGTGATATAGCATCTGTTCAAGATCCCTGACTATACATCCCCATCTTTGTCCAGAAACCAGTCTGGGACACTGTCATTACAGCTATTAGCATCTGATGGAAACTATATTTAGCTCAAGTACAGATGGTGTAATTCTTTCAAAAATGCCAAGGAACTCAGTTCTGCCTTCATACTTTTTGATGATGGAGAGCTAGTTCTGTACCACATAAAGTTATGTATTTTCCCATGGGAACACTAAGGAGTTGCACTATGACATTGTGCTTTAATGAAACAAGCCACTGCTGGACAATATTCTTTAAGTATTGCTAAGAGCAAGAGGAGTCAAAAGTGAGGGAAAAATCCTTTGCTGTTTTATTTCATGATCTCGAGTCTGTCTGTACTGTGAAAGTGGGTGACTTTTATATCCTGATATGAACATGAGAATGCAGGAGACTTCTGACTGATGGGACCCTGGCACATGCATCTGAAATTTTGGATGCTAGAAATCATGGCATTTTAAGGTAAGAGAGGATTTGGAAAGTCATTATAAAATGTTGTTAGTGCTCACATTTTTGTGCTACCATAGGAAGCTAAAATGTAAAGATCTTTGATATATTGTATGGTTCAATGATGAGAATAACATTCCGAAATTTCATGGAAAATGTCCACCTATTTCAATTCATTGCTGGCTTACCTTTGAAGTTTAAGTACTGAAAATTTTGATGCAGATGTATTTTCTGTTGTAGAAGTTCATACACTAGGTCAGCTTCTTCTCCAATATCTTCTACGTTTATGTTAAGGTCAGGAAACTCATATGGCAAACTGTGAAGGGGATCCATTTGTGCAATCCTTTGTCTGAAAGGGAAAAGGCAGTTATGTAGAAGTCAGACTGGATTGTTCCTAAACTAGAACTGAGTTACACAATATTTTAGAAGGCAAGAGATATCTTTCTAAATGAGCAGAAACATCAAATTGTAACGGCTTATTTAGAAAACCCTTAGGACAAACTGGAAAATTCCAGCATTTAAGTATGTCTGTGGAGGGTAGAAATGTATTAAGGATTATTTTGTTCACAGATCTACTGAAAACAGTAAATTAGTAGTCCAGCATCTGTGTGCTGATCAGAAGTGAGACTTAATGTGTAGGGATGGCTGGTAGAGTTGGGGGAAAACTGTTTCTCAGCCAAGGGATTTTTTCAAGAGCAGCCTAGCCCTTACTGAATGTAGTCCTGAAAATCTCTGATGCCTGAGAGGGCCTCCAGTGAAAGGACAGGATGTCTCAAAATTTGTTCAATTTCAGAAATGGCATCTTCAAAGGCTTTGAAGCGGATGTCACAGCTGGGCATTCGTCTTCCTTTATCTTCCAGCTTTGCAGCAAACCTCATTAACCCCTGAATAGTCTGAGCAAGCACAGCAATTTCAATGTCCCACTGATCAAAACAAAGATGACACCGATGGCAAGAGGGAAAGTCTTTCTCAAAGCCACGTCCACACTGGTTGCAGAAGCGGCCGGTGACACCAACACGGCAGTTACACGTGCCGGTGGCTTTGTCACACTTGGGCTGGTGGGTTCCCTCCGGGTTACACTCACATGCTGGAAGAGAGGGACAGCGAGTTACACCCAGTTGTTCTTTTTCTGTGAGATTAATCCATGCAAAAGGTATAATTGTGTGTTTCAAGACAATTAAAGCAAACAAACCAGTGTTTGAGTTAGAGCAATGTGGACTGCACAGCTAATGGCTCTTCTTCAGCTCTAACTTCCATCATAACCATAGAAATAACAATATAGATAAATAATATAAACACTTTTGTCCATCTCATACAAACGTATGAAAGACAGTTTTTCTAGATGTATGTCCCATCTCATCTGTATAACATAAAAGGTAAACATTGGTTTTGAGGCAGTTTCTAATGCAGTTGTCCCCAGTTAATAATACGTACAAATGCAATGCATCTGGGGATTGCCAAAGTAGTTTTCCTCACATTCATCACAATGTCTTCCGCTGTAGCCTGTATTACATGGACACTGGCCTGTAAACTGTAAACACAGTTAGGATTGAGTAACTTCTGACAGAGCCATGTGGCTGGATATACATTATTTACTGTGCTGCTTTTTCTCACCATGACTTACGTCATATAGCTGTACTGCAGCAACACTACTTGCCCACAGTATTTGAACATCATGCTTTATTCAGTATTGGCCCACCTTTCCCATCTTCCTGAAGATTGTGAAAAAATGCACTTTGAGAGGTGGCTTCACTTTACTAATGTGAAAGATTTTTGTATGTTTCAGTTTACAAATACTCTTTGGGAACTCATCTTCTGACTAGGACCAGAGGATGCTTTTCCTTTGCAAAACAGACTGATTTTTTTAATCAGTTTGTACTGGATCAAAGTACTCATCTTAACATTTCAACTTTAAACTACATGATATATCAATTGTAATTGAGAACTTCAAGAGTCTATTATGCACTAGAAAAATAATTTTGTAATTCAGTTATTAAATTAAACGGCAGGGAATTACAGCTCTGATAACTGCTAAAGCTTGGAAAAAGCTGTGGTAGTTCTTTGAGGTCAAAAGCTAAATTTGCTAGAAAGAATAATAAATCCACTGAACAAACAGGAATAAACAAAGAGCATATTCAAAGGAAAATGTGCAAACACATCAGGAAGACCTTAGGATAAGCTCCTCAACCTCACCTCTCTATTCTGAAATGCTATTTTATTTTTTCTGCACTCTAACCCTAAAAAGTGCACAGAAATTAAAGACCAGAAATGGTTCTCTAGTAATCTGACAGATGAGGCATGATTAATGTAATGGCCATAGCTGCTACTTTATGAAAATAAACATTTAAAAATATTCAAAAGACTCTTGGGTCCAAGCTTGGATTTCCTTCTTCATATGTATATTTATGAAGCAATTTTTTCCTATGTTATACCTCCTTGCAGAGTATTTCTAAGCTCCACTTGACAAAGAAACAACCAGCAAAGAGAAATTGCTTACCAGCAAAGCCACATTATCAGAACAGTGTGTTCGATATAATGACTTACAGTGTGATTGCATCAACCACAAAATTCCAAAGAATTTTTGTTTTCAGGGAGTATGACAAAAAATGATTCTCATTTATAAGAGGGTCCTCACTGTTCCATGCCAAAACACCACCACCCTGGTTTCTGGAAAGCAGTATAATTTTCTTGCCTGGTTGCATTGGTTGCTTTGTGAGTTTTTTGGATCACAGTCACAGGTCTGACATCCTTTCCCACTAGCCAGGCCCCAGTATCCAGAGACACACCGGTCACATGTCACACCGACCACATTGGGCAGGCAAGGGCAAGCTCCTGTGGCTGGGTCACACAGGCAGGCTGCATCCCCCCCGGGGCACATGGCAGGGTGAACACCTGCCAGATTGCACATGCACCCTGGAAAAAGAAGGACAATTACTACAGCAGGTGGTAATATAGACAGCAGACAGACAACCAGAGCTGTATATAAAGCCCACACTGTAGGTTTACTTCTAATGACCTTGAACACATTTTTAATCTCATAACTATCTTTCTGCAATAGCTTTTATATTGCTTTGAGAAAATTTATTGTGAATGTTCAATACTTTTAACACAGGAAAAAATGTGAAGGTGCAATAAATTTTCAATCTTATTAGAATGAAATATTAAATATGCTGGGTAAGGTGAAGTTGATTTACAGTAGACACTCTCCAGCATGGAAATAGCCAGTAAGCCAAGTAAGATAGGAAGCCTTCCTTGTGAGGAGCCAAAAGTTCTTGCTTAACCATTTCTGACAGATATCTTCCCGGAATGAACAAAGGATGGTCTTCGACTGTATTTTAGAGCTTCCTGAAAAAGAAGTTTCTTGAAGTTTCTTGAAAATGTGTATGGCACATAAAAATTAGACCCTCAATGAGACAAATTTGTGAAAATAATCTTTGAGAAACACTGGAAAGCAGCTTATGCCTTGCTTTGCCTTACACTTGTACCTTTCTGTTAAAAGTGCTGAGTTACTGACAGTGTCCTCCTTATAAGTTGCCTGAACAGTCTCATTCTAGCCACTTAATGAAAACAACTGGTAAGGCAGGGAGCTCAGCAAGGGATCATCTGGTTAGCTGAGCATTGCTTATTTGGCATCAATCAGCTACATAGATAAACAATTATCTTTGATTCCTTTACTTTTGATTCCTTTCTGAACAAGCTGAATGAACATTTATTTTTCTAACAGGGAGTACTGCTGTCATTTCACAAATGAGTATTTCCTAGGAGCAATATCTAAAATAATATTTAGTGAGACTTGGATAACAAAGAATTTAATAGATGCCAGAAATTGAAGATGAAGTTATTTTTATCACAGATACATTTATATTTGGTATACAGAGAAATATATTTGGTATTGTCTTTTGCACTATTCATCTGCTTTAGTTTTGTTGTCCTTCCAAGGGCTAGACTTTCCTTAGAACCTCCTCTTAAAAAAACTTTTATTGGTAGTAACATACAGTTGCAGTGTTGTTACTTACTTTGACAGTTTTGATCGAGTGCTGAGCCAAAATAACCTGGTTTGCAGAACTGGCAGTTTGCTCCATAGGTGTTGTGTAAACACTTGATGCATTCTCCGGTGGCCCTGTCACAAGACTCTGGGTCTGTCAAATCAATGTTGTTATTGCAGGGACATGGTGCACAGTTAAGCCCAGGGCTGCTTAGGTTTTTGTAGAACCCACTTGGACATTCATCACACTGATTGCCTGTCGAAGAGGAAGGTAAAAATATTGCTGGCTGGTGGGAATTCAAGTGAAACATGTAATTTCCAGGAATACTGTTAAAAGATTCAGACCATCTGTTCAAATGCACATTTACAACTGAAAATACCCACATGTTTGAGACTGTTGCCTTTTAATCCTATGACCAGTTTAAAGTATGTCTTCCACACTGAAATCTGATGGAACCATACTCTCCTCATCCCATGTTGTTTCTATCAAAAAATCCCTTAAGAAGAAGTAAATAGGTGCCCCCTCACACAACACCTCCGAACATCTCTTTCCAGTTAAGATCATTCAGCGGCATTAGTCAGTGTTGGCTGTATTTAAAGGGTTTTCCTTGGTCCTTCACTCCCATGGCAGTACTGGAAGTTTGAGGGGTGCCCAGGAGTTCAGATGAGCTCTGGGATGTTCTGTCCTTGATTGCTGGCACTGCAACTACTTCTGCATGCCATCCCAATACTTGCCTTGATTGGGGTGCTACCTCTCTACATTTCAGAAACCTTTCTGGATAGGCTGGTATTTCTGGAATCATATCCACTGGCTCATCCTCTACTAAGGACTCTGTTCCTTTACTCTGGTCCTCAGGAGCAGAGTTTTTCACAATGTGAGAAAGTGAGCCTGCTGCTACAGAGATAACCAAGAGTCTTGCTGGAAAGGAGCAGGAGGAAAAAAGTCCATAACTGAGGATTGCAGTGGTTTGTGAAGACAGAAGTACCCTGGCTGAGTACCAACAAGGATCATTTTGGCCCTACAGCAATTACTAAAGCAAAACTGTAAAGAAACCTTGTCTAAGTCAAGATGATGGCAATGGTTTAGTTTTTGGCAGTGTTTCCCATTAGTGTTTACTTCCATCACGGAATATCTTTCTAATGCCCAGGGGGTGGGAAATATTTTCAACTATCCCTTCAGGAATTCAAGCTAAGTCAACAGAATCTTAGGAAGCGAGGCATCAGTTTGCTGAAAAAATATCTGCATTTGAGACAGCCAAGAATAGAAACCTTATTTCTAAAGTGACCATTTGACTTGTGAAACAATCACTTTTGGACATAATGTCAAAGACATTATAGAGAAAGATTTTCTCTGATTAGGAAATCTTACAGCTCTTTATGATGCCCTGTTCTTTCCAATTTGGGCTTCCAATGCTTTTTTTTCAGAGGTAATGAGCAACTGCAGTTCTCCCCCACTCTCCACCAGATTAAAGTAATGCCTCTGGAAAGGAGGTGATTTTAAGAGAGTGCCATCAGATTAATTAATGACTTCACAGTATTCACTTAGGTGAATCAATTTTTTAAATACTAATTGCATAACATCCATTCTTTCTAGTGCAGACTTCCCCACATAATTTCAGTAAATTTGAGTGCTAATTCTTCTTAGTTTTTTTATTATCACTACCTCACTTGTCATTTCTGAACACATGATTGGTGGAGGATGATAATTTTTCTCTCTTACATTAATAGAATCAAAACCAGTCCTTATTTTGTGTCATACCTGAATATCCCTTGAGACAATTGCAGACTAGTTGTGCAGACTGGGAGTCCTGGTAACAGGAATATGCAAAATACCTATTGCTTGTAGGTGCCCCTGGGCACATACATGGGCGGCAGGATTCTCCTTCCAGAGGGTTTCCATAATAACCATCCATGCACCTGCCAAAGCAGTCAACACAAAGCAGTACAAACTGTCAAGTGCTCCTTTCAGTCCATCCAGGTGAATCAATTTATATGTACATATATTTAAATTAGCATTTTAGGTCACCGTAATGCTATCTCCATTAATTGGTACAGACACATCAAGGTTCAGATACTTCAGAGGTTCTAAAATGGAAAATCAGAGCTGCATTCCCAAAATCTGGAGCAAAAATAAAAAGACACATGTTCTATTTTCAAGGAATATTTATGAAGACTTAATAAATAAAGAACAGTCTTAATCTAAATAATTATGATATGGCATATCAGCTGTCTATGCTCTGCATAGACAGCTAAAAGCTGCCTTAAAAAAATTATGTATATTCATTTATTTCCATACAGACATACACCCAGAGTGGTTGGCATGACATTAGAAAGTGTTGGCACAGGCAAATAAAGCAATGATTCATTAAGAACACTCAGAGAATATTACACATTTTAGATACAACATATGTATTAAGCCATGCTCTGTCTGACATGTTCTGCAAACCTGGTGTAATGGCTATTTCAAGGTGGCGGTGGCTGTGCTGTTACCCAGGCCAGCAGGAGGGTTTTGAGGCTCCCTGGGGGCTCAGCCAACTGCCCACCATTGCCGCCTCCATGTCCCAACCCCCTGTGGTCCTGCAGCTGCAGCAACACAGCAGCTTCTGAAGCATCCTAGTCTTTGATCTGCTTTACTATGGCAAATGGGAATGCAATTCTCCATATGTATACAAACCAGGCTAAAAGACTTGGCTATTTGATTATCCTTGCCCTGGGGTTTAGAGGTCCTACAGAGGCACAAGGCAACAAGTATTTCAGTCTCCCATTTTAAATCTATTTGCCACCTACAAGCATAATAGCCAAAGGCTGTATTGTCTAAAAGCACTGCAAGAAAAGCTCAGTAAGTTTCACAGTGAAATCCTCTTAAAAGTGAATGACAAGGTACATTCCATCCAAACTAAACTAAATGAATTAAATTTTGAAGTCCATGTTGAACTCTGATACTGCTGCCAGCATATTGAATAAAAAAGAGAAGCACTGTTCTGAATAGAGCTGGAACATGTGGAAAAAGTCATCTGCTGGTCACATGGAACTAACACAACCAACAAACAGGGCATGTTTATTTAAGCTCCTCAGAGATAACTGTAGGTATTAAAATGAGTATTCAGCATGAGGTTAGCCTCTTGGCTAACCTCATGCTGAATTTTAAATTTGAAAGCTGGCAATTTGAAAGCTGTCAGGAGCCAGTGTATCTCATATGCAGCACTTTGTGCATGTCTACAAGCATGTGATGCCATGGCACCCCTATCTCAAATGCATTTTTCAGGGAGCCCACTGCGATGCTGTGTGCATGCCATGCCCACAGTCCACCCACAGGCATCACATGCACATTCCCACATCCATCTGCCAAACAAATAGGAACATGACACTCAGCAGCTAGGTGCAGTTTAATCCTGGTTTTGGTATGTGCTTCCTGTTAGGGTCATAGAGGCATTTTGGAGAGCAGCAGTGTTTGGGTGAACTTTGCAGCACTGCCCATTGAGTTACCTTTCACAGTGGCTTCCAGCTGTAAACCCACGGCAGTTCAGGCACACTCCAGTCAGAGGGTCACAAAGCTCCGCATACCCATTACACAGGCAAGGACGGCAGTGGGGAAACCCAAAATACCCAGCCAGACATCGGCTGCAGCGCTGACCATCCACGTCCTGGCGGCAGGAGCACTGCCCTGTCACCTGATCACACAGTGTGCTCAGCGAGCCTTGTGGGTGGCACTCGCATGCTGGAAAACACCAAAAGCAAAGCCGTGCCCTGAACGTATTCCAACCAACCCTTCTCATCACTGACACTGCTCAAAGGCAGTCAAGCAGCACTTGTTATTTGTGGAAACGTTTTTTAAACTGCTAAACATGTAATCCTGGATTTAAAGCCCTAAAAAGTTTGGGTATGCATGAAGAGCGGGAAAGCAGTACTGGTACTGGTGCTGGCTGCCAAGTACTCACCATAGCAGCCATGGAAGCCGAAGCCATAGCTGCCTGCAGAGCAGGTGTCACAGCAGCGTCCCACAACGTTGGCTTTGCACTGACATTGGCCCCCCAGTTTACTACAGCTGGCATCCAGTGACCCTTGGGGATTGCACTTACATGCTGCCAATGAGAAAGAAAACCAAAAGAGGTTTGGTTGTTGAGTGAAGATGCTCTGCTCTCTCACAGAGGACGTTTGTCCAGGATTCTCTAGAAAACACTAGAAAACCAAAGTGACATTTTTCACTGGGGAGAATCCTACCACTTTGGGAATTGGGCTATTGAGGAGTTAGAGCCCAAACTTAAATGGGGGTGTGTCTGTGGCTGCACAGCCATGATCGCATCACCTGATATGTGAGTGAAGCATTGGTCCTTCCAAAATCACCCAAACCAAACAAATGCTAGCAGTTTGGAGGCATTGCTACAAGGAGCTGGTCAAAAAAACTGTCCAGAAAGGCCCCTCCTGATACTAGGAGTGTAGAGAAGTTCCATTTCTCTGGGACCAACACCTGGGAACTTTTCTGAGCCACCAAGCCCAGCTACCCTTTCCATGGTGGGTCCAGCAGACTGCCTGGGAAGTTCAAATCCCACCTGCCACTGCCTTCTTGATGGAACACTGCCAAGGTTTCCTTAGTGAATCTCTCCCAGTACATCAGGTTATGCACCATCATGCCTGGAGTCCCACTAAGGCATTCACCTGGCCTGCAGAACACAAGGAGAGGGCTTAATTCTGTCATTTAACGGCAGTCAGAAAAGTAGGAAAGTTACTGCCTTGGCCATATGGTAAATCTGCATCTGATTCGGTTGCTCTTCAGAAAATACACAAACGCTGCCATGGTCCCTGTAATGCTGCTCCACGAAGCTCATCAGGTGTGATAAACTCCAAGAATCATGCCACAAATAAGGTATTTGCAGCACACTCAGGGTTCAGCGGGATATATCCTGTATGTCCATACATACCACATGCTGATCAGCTTCACTTACCTACCCCACCATGGGCCGAGAGCTCTCCAGTAAACATATCCTACAAACTCAAAGGAAAACCAGCAATTGTCCAAAAGAGCTGCCTGTGCAGACTCGTCCTTACCGACAGCTCCGTTGTGAATCCGGGCTGACATGCTCACTATAAGCCGTGCACAGGCTTCAGGCAGGACGTGAGGTCCAACTTCCGATGCAATTTCAATGCAGTGATACTTCTGGTACTCATCTAAGTCCTTTTCACTGCATAAGTTCTCCACGGAGCCAATTCTGGGAATAAGTCCAAGCTTTGGCGTTAAGAGGGAAAAGAAAATATTTTTGCTTAGTTATATTGAAAACCAGAAATTCCCACATTCTCTTCATGTGCTTTGCATTGCAAGGGTAGAGGCCTGGAGCACTGTGTTTCCAAATCTGCTGTTGTGCCATTCCGTCAGTGAAACTCACATTTATTCTGAAGGTCTAGACATTCCCTAAGTTCTTCAAATAAAGGAGACTGTGTATAAAAAACCTAAAATTATAGTAAGACTTCAGATACATGCTCAAAACTTGTTTTGCTTCTAAGAGATGCTACATTAATAATTCCAAAAGCAGCACCTGGCCAAAATTTTTACTTGTATTACTGTGATAAAGAAAAATTAGCTGAATGTTCTATGTCCAATTATGGCCAGCCCTTGTCAGATACGGTTCTACAGAAGTAATTAGAGAAATGGACCTAAAAATATTTTTCTCAAGAGAAGGACCCAAAACTAACACCTAGTTTCTGACTCGGTAGAAACTTGGGAAATATCTGGACCTGAATCCTGGGAAGTACACAACTGATTTTACTTTTCCAATGTTGTCTTTAAAAATATCCACAATCCAGACAGATTAAAGAGATTTAAAAAACTTAACTGATGAAGAACTGCACAAATTTATATCCCTAACCACAGCATCTTGTCAGCATGTGTGGAGTGTGTTCATAATAAATGAGCAACAGATTGAGATGAATACTCTATCAACATATGCAACAAATATGACTTAATGCATTATTACGGTATTGCTCCATGAAAATTAAGCCACATACAGTTCTGACTTTCCATACAAAAACATGCAAACACAGTGCCAACGGAGGTAAACAGCAGCTGAATTTCTATTAAAACACATTATAGATTATTTAAAAATATTTTTAATAAATCTGTGTTAAAGAAATCACAGTGGTATAAATATAACCTCAAGATTCTTGTGGCAGAACTACTCACTGAGTCAATCAAGATGTATGATTTTGCCTTTGTGTCAGAGGCAGAGGGCTGAGAAAAATACACATCCACAGAATATTCTGTTCCTGGCTCCAGGCAGACTGGAGTTTGCAGAATTGCAATCCTGTTTAGCAGAAATGAAGCACAATTATGGCCAGGAGTCAGGACAAGGTAAGTCTATGGGATGTTGTCAGCTTTCCCTTCTCTCTGTGCCTGCATCCTAACGCCTGCAGCCTGAGGCAAGTCCTGCAGCTGTGAGGAGCACAGTCAGCCCCTTGCTTGCAGGCTTTGGGAAAGCTGCATGACTTCTATCCAATGTTTTACCAAGTACAATTTAAACGGGGGGAAATTAAACTGAATATGACCAGTTTTACTAGTTCAAGCCAAGTAGTTTGCAACTATCATTCATATTTGTCTTTTCCTGTCCCTGTTAAAACATCCTCTTGGCTCCTCCCTACTTTTTACACAGGTCCAAGCTGAAAAGCTGGGTTTTAAAATAGTATAGTATATATAATTAGTTTTTCCTTTCTATACTGAAGTAGCTGCAGTTGGATCTTCACCAAAGCAACAACTAACCCCAGCAAGATCTCAGGCTGCTCTCCTTGGTTGGGCAAACCTTTGCCAGACTAAGGACTGGGGCATCAGGCTCTTCCTTAGAGCCTACATGATATTGTGGTGTGACTGCACCACCGAAAAAGCCACACATGTTTCTGATACTCTCATTTTCCCACACATTTGTTGCTCTGCAGTGCTTCAGTAAATTATTTGTACACAGAAAATCTACAGTCAAACGGACAGAACGGTCAGACCTCTTTGTAGCTGGGAGAGGCAACGCGTGTGGCTCTTGTGAAAGGACCTTGTTTTTGCAGTGTTGACCTGACAAGATACCAGTGGGCTGGATGGCAACACTTGCTAGCCAGTCTTCCAAGAACTATAAACAAAAGACAGAAATTATGGCAATTTTTTGTATCTGAAAAACCTGCTTTCTCTTTGCCAAGGTTAATGAAAGCCATCTGAATGATTGCACACTGCAGTGACATAACAGATTTTCTCTTTATTCTTTACACCACTAAAAACAATGTCATTTGTGAAAAATGCATTGTATTTGCAATGGCTAATTGAAAAGCAGAGATGGAAATCAGACCTCAGCTGGTTCAAATGGAAACAGTTCTGTTAAAGTCATTGGAGTTGTTTCCTTTCTTAGCACAGTGATTCAAGACATAGCCTTCATTAGCTGTGTCCTCACACAACTAATAAAGAATAACAAACATAAAAGACTTTGTAACATATGGATTTAAAACTCAACTCTCCAATCCTTAGAAGGAAAAAAATTACATCTAACCAGCCAACTCAAAATTTGTTCCCATGTTTTAAGACACTAGGAGTTTTGTTTGCCTCAGAGTGACAGTTAAAGAACAGTATACAATAGACAGAAGGATAATCTCAAGTGGTGAGACTGTCCCAGAGAACTGCAAAGCAAAAGAGTAAGGCATATACAAAAGCTGGTATCAATAAAATACTTGACTGTTTTTTTGAAGACATGGGTGTGGACCTGGGTTTAACCAGATTTGGATTAATAGATTTCCCTAGACATGTCTTCATCATTGAGAAATGTTCTCCAGGCAAAAAATAATAATTTGTCTATTTTCCTACAGTTTTCACACATCAGAGCCCAGCTGGAGCAACTGGGAAGCTGGATGCCTGCAAAAGCCCTGGATGAATATCTGCTCTGATAACTCCTGCCTGTGCACACTTTCTTGCTCAAAAAATCCCAGCTAGAAACCTAGAGTGCCCATCTAAAAGGATGATTTGTGAGCAAAAGTCCAGTCCAAGCAAAGGTGTCAAGAGAGAAACATCCAGAAGACGAAATCTTGGCTGATGCTTAGAAAATACTTGTAGTGCTAATTTTTCATATTTGCGTGGAAAGGGATAAGGGGATCAGTGGAGGATATGCTACTTGGTTGGTAAGGCAACTGGTTACTTGATGAAAAGGCAAGTAATTTTAATTTTAAATATAAAGAATAGGACAAGTTGCTTATCCTATTATTGACAAAATAGACCCCGCATCTATCACAACTTCACAAGACATGCAAGATATCACAAGTACCTCAGGCTCATAACGAATTGTGATATCAAAGTCCATAGCAAAGGGTACATTGTTGATGGCAAATCTCAGCCCAGCTCCACTGAGGACGCGGGCAAAGCCAGGTCCTGTCCATGTGACAGACCGACCAGCACTGGGCTGCCTGAAAACCACTGCTGAAACAGAGTCGTGTCCAAATTGCATTGCACCCTGCAAAGACACAAGGACATTTTCAACAACACACAGAGCCAAATTACAAAAAAACAAACTCTGAAAAAAAAAGGAAATATTTTTGCCATGTTGTTTATTTATTTTGGCCATCAGTTAGTCTCATTTTCTGAACAAGTTTGAGATCAACAATCTAAGAACTCTCCCACATATAGGATGTTCAGGGTCACATGTAAAGAAAAGCTTCCTATGCTTTTGCAACAAAAGCAAAGAGAGAGACTAGAATAATCCACCGATCTCTGGAATATATGGCATCTCCAAACATTCACATTGCAAATCTTAAACAGATTAAGCATGATTTCATACATGGCTGGACTTCCCATTATAAGATGAATGAATAAATAAATACAATAATTACATTTAACCACAAGAGGTACCATGCTAATGTCTTGGTCAACTTGTTGGAAAATAGAATATGTTGGAAATTGCAAGAGCAAAAAGAAAAAAAAAAGAGATTACCTTTCACAGGGGCTCTTCTCTTCTAAAGATTTATTGAACCTCAGTCTACAACGGCACTGGGCAGAGCAAACCTGTCAGTGTGAATTATAAATTGTCCAGCCCAACTGTTGTGTACCAAAAAAATTGATTTAATTTGTAATGTTTAGGACTGAAAACCCCATGTGCTCAGGTATTTCCTTTCCCTCTGTTACAAAATAAAATTTTATTATTTGCTGAAAACTTAAGTAACTACTCAAGTACTAGTTTACCTGTTCTGGTCCAGATTTTCTTACAGTTCGTTTCCTGTTCCTGTTTAACACAATCTTTCCATTTTCAATCATGAACTGATAGCCTTGTTTCTGGAAGTAGATGTCACACCTTGGAAGAGTGCTTGGCTGAACCTATGAAGTAATGAGAGAGGAGCAGCACTGTCTCAACAATACTGACGGGTAGGTAAGCAACTAAATGAAAATCCACATTCTTAAAACAAGCTCTATTTTCTGTTGGATGAAACTCTAAACTATGACCCAGCTTTTGCTGGAAATCCTTTTCTCTCACTCCGTTAAAATTAACTTGCACTTTCTCTTATAAGCTATGCCCCAGACATCTGTTTTCCATTTACTTATTGGACTGTAGGATGGTTACTGGTTGGGATTATAGCTAAATATTTGTGGATGTGACCTGCAAATAAACATTTTTTTATTATTCCTTCTCTATAGTTTCTGGACAACACATCAGAGGAGAAATGCTAATGAAAGCATAGGCAGAGGAAGGGATGCATTCCAGGCTTATACTCTGTGTAGGGAAAAACTATATCCATGTTGAAGAGAAAAAAAATAAATAAAAATTATTTTTTACAAAAACATTCTAGATACATGCCAAATTCTTGAGGAAATTGGGCTACAATCAGTGCCTTTACATAAGGCAGCAGGAATGAGTCAAATGGAGCAGAGAGTAAATTTGATTCTTCCCTTGTTGGAGATTCCCAGAAATTTAAGAGTTCATGATAGCTGTTGGCAACTCAATGCTTTCCTCTAATTTAAATAATTAAATTCGTTTCTCTAATTCATGCTAGACCAGCCTGTACTTGAGAAGCAGCAAGGGCAGCTTTGTGGGTCACACCACACTGTACACACTGTCCCTTTGCAACAGCCACAATTTTGGAATAGTCATGTCCATGAAAAGCAGAGATGAATTGAGGATGGTCAAGGAACTTGCTTTGCATTTTCCTGCTAAAGAGCGCTCCAGCTGCTCCTCAAGCAAGGGCTCTTCTCCTCAGCCTTGGCTCCAGTGCCACAACCACAGGGATCCCCTCTCAGTACAACACCTAAACAGCCAACTACCTACCAAGGGTGCAGAGCCAGAAAGGGGCTTTGCATGCTCAGCTTCATAAATGTAATAATCCAAGGGTAAAAAGAAGTAGCCTGGAGCCGGTTCATTGCACTGACGGCTCACAATGTTGGGAAGACACTTGCACTGACCATCCTTTGGCGAGCACCTACAGTAAGAATTGGTAAAGGGAGGATGTCAGACTGCAGCATGGCTGGGACCCCCACAGTATGAGGGCAGCTGAGATCCACAAGTTTCAGCTTTGCTTTGTTTTTAACATTGCCAGATTGCCTCTGTTATTAAACTTCTTCCTACCACCCACCCACTTTGTTTCTGATGCTGGATTTATTCAGTGCTACTGTTCCATCACTTTGGAGACGTAACATGTTTTGTCTTTCTCGTTCCATTCCATACCTGAACCAGAGATCATTTTGTTTTCTGAGTATCTGTTACTATGTATTCCTATATCTATTTCTTTTATCTGTTTCTATAACTATCACTATATCATGATTTTTAATCATCTGTCACCCACAATTATGGAGGCAGGACACGAGAGCAGAAGGACCTTTGATTTGATGTTTTTGTGTTTTTGTATACTTACAGTCATGTTTAACACAGCAGGTGATTTACCTGCTCACAAAGAGCTGCTCTACAGCATCAGACAACGTGCTCCTATGTCTGAAGTCTTAAAAGCAGTAGTGAATACCTCTGCCCAATAGACTTCTAAAGGAGCTGAACCAAAACCAAGCTTACTTCTAAAATCATACATTTTGAATAGGAGCCAATAAAAAAAATAAATCTAGCATTTAAAGTAGATGTAGGAAGCTAAGTTAAAAATGTCACCTCTAACTTACTTCTAATTTTTATTAATATTAGGGTCTTTGGTTTTCTCAAGCCGTGCATTTTATATTTTGTATTAAACACATCTTGGCTCAAGCTGATTCAAAGTTGGCTTCAAAGGAAATAGGTAAATCCCCTTATCACAAGTAAATTTTCAAGGTCCCAACCCGACTTTACTCTGTTTATATATGTATTGGGACTGTATTAACCTAATGAGAAAATCCAGCCCAGGAGTTTATAAAAACTAAAACCAAGAAAGAACTGCAAGAACTTTAACTTACAAGTTATTCTGGGATCCACCAATATCACAGTCACACGGAGAACAGCCATACAAGCTGTTGCCAAGACCCCAGTATCCTACCTGGGATAAAAAGAAAGATTTTTTCATGACAAATATTCAAGTATGTAAAACCAAACAGAACTCATTCTGCTGGATAAACAATGCTCTGGAGCATACTGCGCTGCTGCCCGTGCTTGGCCGTGGAGACTGCTTCTCTTACCAGATAGCATTGGTGCTCAGCCACTGCAAGAGCCAGTTTTTTACTCATTTGTGCAAGCAAATTGCTCTGTAAACTGCAAAGATGACCCGAGAACATGATTTTGCATTTCCTTTCCTTCTTGGGAGTGCTCCTCCCACTGTAATTTGAGCGAACAAATGTTTGGGAGCAGTGAAAGAGAACCAGATGTGCCAATGCAAAATGGAAGTATACAGCTGTAAAATTATTCTGAACATTGACTAATTGTTTACTTTTCTGGCAGTGAAAAGGTGAGAGGTGGGCGAGGAGACTTCCAAAAACACACGCAGAAGTAGTAAGAAAAACTGAGTACGTACGAGGCATTTTTCACAGCGTCTCCCTGTGGCGAACCGCTGGCAGAGGCACTGTCCTGTGGCAGGATCACAGATGGAGAAGGGCAAACTGCCAGAAGGATCGCAGTTGCAGGCTGCAGGGACAGAAATGTGTGGTTACCTCTGCAGGCTCCAGTGACGGCAGCAGGACTGGCGCTTGCTTTAGATGTGGCACCAGCATGACAGGCAGTCTCCATCCTCCAGGCAGACACTCTGCAGATGTACACACCCTGGCACCCTGCAATCCTCAGACTGCCTTTGGGAAATGGATCACTTCCTTTGGTAGGCTCCTCTCTGGGGGGAGCAGGGGCACTGGCAGGAGTCCTCTGCAGTGGTTTGCCATGTCCTATGTGCTGGTCTGCACTGCACAGTCCTTGCATGTGGCTGAGGACCATGGTGTGGGCATAACATGCTCACAAACCCACAGTGCGCCTGAGGAGGGAGGGATGTGTTTTTCTGTAAACCTCTCTCAGAGGAATGGCTGCCTGAAAGTTCTCACGGCAAGGCAGCAGCTTCTACCATCATAACACTGCACTGCAGAGCCCAGATATGCTAGCAGGCCACCTACGGCTATCATGCACCCTTCATAGAATTACAGAATCATAGAATGGTTTGGGTTGGAACAGACCTTNCTGCCAGAAGGATCGCAGTTGCAGGCTGCAGGGACAGAAATGTGTGGTTACCTCTGCAGGCTCCAGTGACGGCAGCAGGACTGGCGCTTGCTTTAGATGTGGCACCAGCATGACAGGCAGTCTCCATCCTCCAGGCAGACACTCTGCAGATGTACACACCCTGGCACCCTGCAATCCTCAGACTGCCTTTGGGAAATGGATCACTTCCTTTGGTAGGCTCCTCTCTGGGGGGAGCAGGGGCACTGGCAGGAGTCCTCTGCAGTGGTTTGCCATGTCCTATGTGCTGGTCTGCACTGCACAGTCCTTGCATGTGGCTGAGGACCATGGTGTGGGCATAACATGCTCACAAACCCACAGTGCGCCTGAGGAGGGAGGGATGTGTTTTTCTGTAAACCTCTCTCAGAGGAATGGCTGCCTGAAAGTTCTCACGGCAAGGCAGCAGCTTCTACCATCATAACACTGCACTGCAGAGCCCAGATATGCTAGCAGGCCACCTACGGCTATCATGCACCCTTCATAGAATTACAGAATCATAGAATGGTTTGGGTTGGAACAGACCTTAAAGATCATCTAGTTTCAATCCCACTGCCATGGGCAGAGGCATCTACTAGACAAGGTCACTAAGAGTCCCATCAAGCCTTGAATACTTCCAGAGATGGAGTGTTCACAAACTCTCCAGGCAACTGGTTCTAGCACTAAACTAAATCTATGGTATCTAAACTAAATCTATGCTCAATCTGTTTAAGGTCATTCCCCCTTGTCCTGTCCCTACATGCCCTTGTGAAAAATCCCTCTCCAGCCTGCTTGTAAAGCCCCTTTTATATACTGAAAGGCTGCTCTAAAGTCTCTCTGGAGGCTTTTCTTCTCCAGAAGGGACAGTCCCTACTCTCTCAGTTTGTCTTACAGGAGAAATGCCTCAGTTATGTGATCAACTTTGTGGCCTTCTCTGGACTTGTTCCAACAGGTCCATGTCTTTATCATGTTGGGGACCCCAGATGTGAAGGCACTGCTCCAGGTGGGGTCTCACAAGTAGAGCAAGAGAATCACGTCCCTCAACTTGCTGGCCATACTTCTTTTGATGTTTGGCTTTCTGGGCTGCAAGTGCACATCGCTGAATCATGCTGAGCTTTCCATCCATAAACACTCCCAAGTCTTTGTCCACAGCACAAGCCTCAATCCATTCTCCTCTCAGTCTGTACTTGTGCTTGGAATTGCCCTAACTCACATGCAGGACCTTGTATCTGGCCTCGTTGCACTTCATGAGATTATGCAATTTGGATGCTAAAATAATTTTCATGTGTGTTAGTCTCCCTTTTCAATTAAATTGCATATTTAATAACCCTTCTGCTAACAACAACCTGATGTATTTTAGTATACTATGCATTCTGAAAGTCATTTAGCATCTTTTCAATGCTGCACCAGAAACACTGAATTACACTGACAATAAATTATAGCGGGCAACTGGGTATTTTGTGACTCAAGTACTGCAGTACTGTATCTGTGCATTCAACTACCTCTGTGTCTTAAAAATAGTTTGGAAAGAAGGATAAAAGAGGTGATTTACATACGCTGGCAGCCCAGGGGGTCACTGCCACTCAGCCCATAGTAGTTTGCCCTGCACTTGTCACAGTGAAGACCTTCCACATTCTCCTTGCAAGGGCACTGGCCTGCAACCGTTCCCAGAGTGGGATCTGTGTGGCTCTCGCAGGCACCGTTGTGCAATGTACCTTCTGGGTCACAGTTGCATGCTACAGGCATGGTCAAGGAAACACACAAAAAAAATTCATTTAGATGTAAGCATGAAAATGGAATTACAGAGTTTCTGATAATCCTCCAATGGCTACTTAAGGATTTTTCATGCCAATCAATTGCTACAATTAAATTGCACTCAGAGCATTTTCCCTATCCTATGTTAATACTGAATTTAGCTCATCTTTCAGAAAAAAGGCTTTCATGTCTGAAAAACTATTTTTCTTGCATATGGAAGGAATCTAGCAAAAGTTATTAATCATCCCATCATTTTGCATCTCTTCTGTAATCCCTGAAGGTCCTAGAAGCAACATCACTACTGCAATATGTATTTGTATTTATGTTGTTCAAGAAAGATGATAGCTCTGCTGGATTTCTAAGCTCAGTTTAGCAATGAATTGGAATATGCAGCTCTTTTTACAATGCTGGTTTGAGGATACTGTCATGCAGGTACTTTGTGAGGCAGTTTGGATGTTACAACTGTGTAAACATTTAAGCATGGGCATGCAACAGGGTTCATAGCAAAGAGAATCAGAATGACACTGTTTTGAGTCATTCTTACAGAAGCTACAAAGGGAAGCTTACGGAGGCATGCCTGAGGGTCTGAGATGACTTTGAATGGATCCTGGTAAAAGAAATGTTTGCACTGGTCACAGTGTTGCCCGGTGGTATTGTCCTGACAGTCCTCACAAACCCCACCGCTGACCCCGCCACTGGCCTGGTACACAGCCATGTCAAAGTGGCATCTGCTGGAGTGGCCATTGCAGTTACAACCTGAAACCAAAACAAACAATGGAGGATTTCACACCATTACTCCTGTTGTGGTCTGGCCACCATCGCTGGGTGGGTTTCACAGGGTTATGGGTTACTTGTTTGACTTCAGTACCCAACAAGATTATAGCTTCCCAGGCCTTGTGTGTTACAGCTGGGGGAAAACATTGGAGTCTTAGGACAGAAACGGGCCCTAAACTTGGAAAAGTCCCCATGCAGGTGAGTGTGACTGTTATGCAGAGGAGAATACTGCTGCTCTAAGGAAAGCTTCAGTTTAATATTTTTTACAAGTCCTAATATATTTTTCTTGTATAGCCTGCATTATTCATTATTGTGGAAATAATTTAGCCTTATCTAAGTTCTTTCACTCACATGATTGTAGAAATAAACAAATATTTCCACTTCCATGAAAGACACTGTGCAAATCAATTAATGAACTTTTTTGCATTCGCGGCTTTTTCCTCTCTTTACTGTTGAGTTTTTTTCTCTGTATGAAAAATATGAACATGAAACAGCTACACTTCTTGTAAGGTAACAAGCACCTGTGGATGCAGGAATCTATCTGTTTTTCTGGATGAGGCATGGAAAAGTCTCCCTCCCAGAAACCTGACCATCCCATTATGCATTGGACTGGGATTGTGCTACACCCACCCACAGCTATTAAAAATGAAAATATCGTGTCTGAGTTACGTTTGCAAGCATTGTCTTCTGTCCCTTCAGCTGGCCTCCAGGGAGTATCATTGTAGAAATCTTTACATCTTTCACAAGACAAACCTTCAGTGTTATGGTGGCAGATACATCTCCCATGCACCTATAACATGGTGAGAACAGAGAAGAGATACGGTAAGAACGGAGGAGAATGGAGAGGCAGGGCGGGGAGAGGCGAGGAGAGGAGAGATATGCTCTATGTATGCCAGCAAGATCACGAAAATTCAAAGCTCTTTGGCTCCCTCAGCTGACATAATTCTCAATTTTTTGAGTAAAAGGTCTGGACAATACATGCAAACTTTAACCAAATAGTTTTAAAGGCACTGAGCAACACTTGAAAAAAATGCTTATAGAGACATCAAAGGAGAATTTAATGTTTTATATTCTCTCTCTCTTTGCCTACATGTCTTCAATTTGAGATACATATTCTTTAGGAGAAAAATCTTTTGTACCCAGAGGGAAAGAATTCACAATCACATTCCTGAAATTTTTGATAATTCATTTTTCATGGGTTAGCTTTGCTATTATTATCAGCTGTTCTTTGTGCCAATGCCTTCTCTCCTGCTGCAGAGCCCCCAGGCCCAGTTGGAGTGTGGAATGCATCAAACAAGTGGCCATTCAAGTCTGCACACACCATAGCCCACTTACTGCATTACATTTGCACCATTACAGCTCTGGTATTTTGCTGCTATTATCAACATGTCTTGTCCCAGTTGCTCTTGAAACACCATACTAGTGCCAACAAAGAAACAGCTTCCGTGCATTCCAAACCAGGGTTTTAAAGGAAGAATCTGCACTGAAACTTTTAAAAGCTTGCAGTTGCAAATGGTCAATCAGAGACCTTTCTTCCTGTCACTCCCTCCATCTCTTCCTTCTCATAAAATACCAGGTAAGCACTGCCTTTTTTGGAGACAGATTAATAACGCACCATCCCAGACTGATGAAAAACATCTCCTCGGACATTTTGCATGGAATCACACTGGCTGGCATGGCCATTGCAAAAGCAGCTGCCCCGCACAACCATCTCATAGATGGCATAGTAGTACGTCTCAAGGGGATCACTGTGCCTCCTTCCAAGCAGAGCATCCCCAAGGGTGTGGAGTTTAGTAAAATTGATCCTTAGGTTTGTCAATGTAATAAGCTCTGGAAGGAAAGAAGAGAGATCAAGAGCCCAAGTTCACTTTAAAATGAACAGTATGAAATCTTCAGTTTGGATCAGTCATCCAAGAATTCTCCCATAGTGAAGAAATAATGGAAAAAAAATCCCATATTGGCCAAGACTAGAAAGGCATACAGTGCCAGGGCAAAGATCACTTCTGGCACACAGCTGCATAAGCATTAGCACTCTCCTTAGTATGGCTCTGCATTTTCCCAGACACTGCCTTCATGGGATCATGCACACCTCTGTGACTGCTCCCAAAAAGCAATGTGGATTGGGCCTGATTCCAGAAGAAAAGACAGTTTAGCCATATGGATGAGTTTTGCAGAGCTTTGCCGTTTGTCCTCTGGACTAAAGAACAAGACTTGCCCCATTTTATTTATTAATACAATGTCGCCCTAAGATCTTTAGGTACCTAATTTTCAACATCATTGACTTACACCAACTGAGCTGTTGACCATTTCAGTGTATAAAAACAAGCAATACCATGAAAATACCATGAAAATATCTCTGGAGAAAAACTGTAGTGTCCATACCTTGGATATAGGGTACATATGGATTTTCTATTTCAAAGCTGGGATCCAAAGCTTTTAAAACAACCTGCAAAACACATTAATACAGCTGTAGAGGTGGGATGAGTACCTACCAAAGGGATCAAAAGACAGGCCCCTGCCTTTACCAGATACAGACAAGAGATCTTCAGCTCCAGTAGAAGAGCCACATATGATCTGGACTCATACAAACACAGACACTTGGCAATACCTCGCCTTCAGTCGAGGGCTCCATGTCTGAATATCTTGAATCACAAATGATGTCTCCCACACTTTTTGCTGGACCAGAAGAGATATTGGGAAAAGAAGCTGCACAGTCATGTGCAAAATATCTAAACACTTTCCAGGTCTGACCAAAATCAGTGGAGCGCTCAACCAGCATTGCTGCAGGCCGAAATGTCTGAAAGAAACATTTCAAGAATTCCTTAAGCAGGCACTGATAAAACATCTCAGGGGTTGTTATAGTGTTATTACTCTTCAGGGGATGCTGAAATTCTGTGTTTGGGATCTTGTAGGCTCATTACAGAGCTACTGTGCTGGTTACATGATTCTCTGAAAAAAACAAATTATTCATTAGAACCTCTCTGTAGAAAAAGGGAAGGGTAACTTTCTATATATAGACACAAGATTACTTTCTAATTAAGGAAGTTTAGCATAACAATGTAGGAATTTTGTAAAAAAAAATGTAGCCATCTGGATCATAATGCATACACATCAGAACGAAATTAAAGAGCAACTGTAGTTCAGATATGTCCTGAATTTTTAGGGTTTAATTTTGCAATTTATCTTTTCAGCTTTAATTCTCAGGCTTATAGAAAATAGGACCAGAAACCGCATGAATAGGAAGCTATTCAAACTGAACTCCTCCCCTAAGGCAGGATCAACTGTAACTTAACCATGCTTGACAGGTGTTTATCTAACCTGTTCTTACAAACCTCTAAAGATGAAGCTTTCATTGCCTCTCTAAGCAATCTATTCCTGTGGTTAAGTAATAAGTGTATAACATTACATAAAAGCTCTGGTAAAAGATGTACCTTGAAGGTCAGGATAAGATGGCTGAACTGGAATAAAGTTTCTAGGTCCAATCTAATGCTGACATGGTCAATGCCTGAAAAGAGAATGAAAATAAAGAGCACAATATGTACATTGAAGGGGTTGCTGAGACAGTTTTCCCATGGGGAATTTAAAGATGCCTTTTCTAGCACAGTAGCTAGACTCTTTAGGGCATCCCCTGTGCACCTGGCGTGTGGCTGGATCGCTCTCTCCGGGGCAATACAATGTGCTGCCTTCCTGGCACTGGCACCAGCAATGCTGCCTGTCACTGAGATTGCAGGATGTGGTTAAAGGTCCTGTTCAGATAATTTGGATGGTAAATGATGGTGATGGTAAGGTTCTGGGTTTGTGTGTTCCTGTATCCAGTTAAGTTTATTTTTTTAAATCCATTCAAATAATTTACTTATTTCTAATGAAAAAAAAAAATCAATAAAAATATGGTGTTTTCTCCATGCTAAACAGAACTGTTAAACCCTTCTGTATTGCCAGACCTGAAATTTGTCACGAGCAGAGCTACTGCACCAGGCAACTTCCAAAATTGCAACAAGTATGGAAAAAATTTCCACAATTCACACATTCTCTATAGAGTGTTGCAAGAGCTCAGCTGATATCCCCAGTGTTCACTTCTGCATGCAGCGTCCCAGGGATCCTGCTAACCAGGCTGTGCATGAGACCTCATCTCAGAAGAAAGATGCAGAGAACAAGCTCCTCTTACAGCTGGCCCACAGCTTTATTGGCAGTGGTGCCCAAAATTAGCGACAGAGCCTTGCTAAACTCCATGAAAAAATAAGGTTTATGAATTTTCAATTGGATACTCAAAGCAAAAGTAACATATTACCTTACCTTTCTATGCACTAATTTCCAACCAGTCAAATATTTTCTACATATTCACTGTATGTCAAATAAGATAAATGTTATTCCTCCTAGCACAGTGCTTTACTCTATATTTTTTAAATGGATATTTGTGTTTTACATATCTCATTACATCTGTAGGCAAATGTATCTTTTGCCACAAATCACATTTCCCTGAAAGTCAGACACTCTTTGCCAAAAGACATGTTCTTCATGTACAGACCAGAATTGCCACAGGTCCTCTGGCCACCTCTTGGAGAAGTTGTGCTTAAAAGTTGTCTATAGAAAAATACACTTTCTGAAATCCCATATTGCTACACACAAATAGGTTTAAATCACTCAATACTACCAAATCAAAGAACAGATGCAGTTTTGTTTCTTCATGAAGGCAATATGGTGAACGCCAATTACATAAAGAAATCTCATAGTAACATTTTGAAGTAATACTTTCTCAAAGAAACTTACCATTTTCGGACTGCCACCATTTCTTTTTCCTATCAGGCTCAAATGTTGTGATGACATTTTCAACCATGTGGCTGTTGTGCTGGGTATAGGGATTATATGGGTATCTGGAATCACAGAGAAAGCACTTCTGTTCAGCCTAGAAAACAAAATGAGCAGAATAAAAGATAATTTTTTTCTTGTCACTAAAAATCAGGTGGAGATATCCATATTTATGCCATTGCAGTACAGGAACCTGTCATACTGCTTTGGGTGGCTGTGCTTTTAATCACTCAGGCTTTCATATATAAGGCATAAGTCCAAGAAAACCATATGCACGAGTTATGCATATAGTAAGTGTTGATCCTTGTCTGCTGTAGGTACTCTATAATAATTACACTTTTTCAGTTGTGGAGAAGAGATTCCAGTAAGAGCAAGATAAAAGGTAAGTAGCTGGTGTGGGCTGATACAACCACCCTGACCACTGTAAATATATTTTGTAGGCATAAGGAAACTGCAGAAGTTTAAAACCAATGTAAAGGAGGAAAATCAGGATGTCACTAGAATAAAACAGTATTGTTTGAAAATATTACAAGCAAAAGAGGAAGGTAGCAATGATTAGCCAATATCTCAGTTACGAACGAGAGACTTTTGTCTGCAAAAGGGCTTTGATAGTGAATGCAAGGAGCTCCTATTTAAGGTGATAAGGGGAGGATTGAGTGGGAGACTAAGGAGAGGTGACAAGGTTAACATGCTGGGCTGGGAGATGACCCGTGCTGAGACATGTGGACAGCCCAAGCAGCAGGCCATCACAGCCAGCAGGGCCCCAGGGAAGTAGGGTGTGCAGGGGTGGATGTGCTACACACACTGACTCCACGAGATTTGGGCAGAACCTGAGTGCAAGAATTCAAGAATAAGCCAAAGTAGGAGGTGATGCCCAAGCTGTGTGCCTGGCTGGGATGGTGGTAGGAAGAAGAGTGGATGACACAGCACCCCAGAGGAGGCTAAAAAAGTAGACATGGGTTCAATGCCCACGGCTGGGAGGCTGGCAGGCATGCTGCTGAAAACAGAAAGAGAAGTCAGTGGCAGCAGCTGGTCTGGAAATGACCCGAAAGGGGATGGATAGAGGGGCACCCCATTTGTCACACTCAGGATCTACAGAGAAGTATTGGGAATGGTTTGCACATCTTCATATTATGAAATCACCTGGAAATTATTGACATTTAAATAAATAAGTAGATACAGATTTACAGATATGGTATAATGCATGTGTTTTAAACATTATGATAAATATGTATTATATTCAGTCATTCTATATCAGACCTGACATGTGTATGAATACACAATTTAGAAGATTAGAGAGAGAAATACAAAAAATATTTTGTCGTCTTCTTTCATAAAGCCCTGGTAAGAAAGCACTTGGCAGAACTGCACTCACTGTCTGGTTTATATAGACGCATACAATATGATACTCAGTCATATGTTTAAGGTTACTCCATAAAAATCTGCTTCAAAGGACAAGCATGTGCATGTACATACAAGCCAAGTCCAGCAGATCCCATTTGCCTCTGAACTGCACAGCTTTATAGTCTCCTCAGCACTAAGTCCCCTTTCTTTTCCTTTCAAAACATGTGTAAGTAGTAAATCCAACCATACAGCTAAAAACCACTTAACTTATTAATATTGGTTTTCTGTGGTTGCGTTTTGGTAGAGGGGATAGGGTATAGGGAGGCTTCTTTAAGAAGCTGCTGGAAGCTTTCCCCATGTCCAGCAGAGCCAATGCCAGCCAGCTCCAGGATGGACCTGCTGCTGGCCAAGGCTAAGCCAATCAGAAGTAACAGTAACACCTCTGTCATGATATATTTAAGAGGGAAGTTAAAAAAAGAAGCTATTGCACAGATGAAGGTGGCAGCTAGAGAAGAGCAGAGTGAGAACATGTGAACAACAATGCAGACACCAAGGGCAGTGCAGAATGAGCGCCAGAAGGTGCTCCAGGTGATGGAGCTGAGGTTCCCCTGCAGTCCGTGGTGAAGACCATAATGGAGCAGCTGTGCCCCTCCAGCCTATGCAGGACCACAGGGACGCAGAGATCCACCTGCAGCCCATGCAGAAGTCTACGCTGGAGCAGATGGATGCCCAAAGGAGGCTGTGACCCCATGGGAGGCTCATTTTGGAGCAGGGTCCTGGAAGTGACCTGCTGACCTGTGAGGAGAGGAGCCCACACTGGAGAAGGCTTTCCTGGTAGGACTTGTGGTGTGTGGGGAACCCATGCTGGATAAGCCTGTGTCTGAAGGACTGCATCCTGTGGAAAAAATTACCCATGTGGGAACAGTCTTGTGAAGAACTGTCTCCCGTGGGAGTGACTCCATGGGAAGCAGGGGAAGGACTCCTCTCTCTGAGCAGTGGCAGAAAAAACTGACTATAACCCTCATTCCCATCTCCCTGCACTGCTGGGGAGGAGGTAGAACTTGGAAGGAGTGGGGGTGGGGAGAAGGTGTCCTTAAGATTTATTTAACTTCTCATTCTCAGGCTCTGATTCAGTTAGTAATAAATTCAATTAATATCCTCACTTGGAGTCTGTTTTGTCTGTGACAATGATCAATAAGGGATCTCTTATAGTCCTTAAATCATGAACCCTTTATTATATTTTCTCTCCGCTGTCCATTTGCAGAGAGGAGTGAGTGAGGGGCTTTAGTGGGTACCTGGTGTCCAGCCAGGGTCAAACTACTACACATACATTTAGAAACAATATTAAAGACTGAAAATGATTTGCAGTGCTTCTTTTCAAATATAAAGCAATTAAATTTAATTTTTTTCCGATATGAATTTTCAAGAAGACATCCCAGCTGAGTCCTGGCTGTTGGTAGCTTGCCATGTTGACTCGTCCCACTTTCACAAGTAAGGTTTGCTCTTGTCACAATGCCTGACACAGGGGAACTGTGTCCATCAAGAGAGGAACTGGGGGAGGAAGAACTTTGTATTACAAGATGAGTGATGCAATGCTTCCTGGCCTGCCTCCAGCAAAGCATTCAAAATGTGCTGGTGAGAAAACGAATTGAGTCAAGTGGGACTTCGATACACTATAGGTGACATACACATTTAAGGTGAGCTGATGGAACAGAACACATTGCCAGATCGTAAGTCTCTCTCTTTTCTTAGCTCTGCAGAGCAGATCTGTAGTTTTCACCCACTTCAAGAGACAGCCACCAGGGGTCAAGATACATTGAAGAAGCATTAAATCACAGAGATTATTGTGGAACAGCTGCTCCTTTTCATGACTGTGTATTTACATAATTCAAAGGATAAGTAAAGGCAAGTGAAAATATTAATTTTGTATCACTCTTTGATCTTCTCCTAAAAAAGAAAGAATAAAAGGCAATCATCTGGCTTAAGGGCCAGAAAGATGATTCGGGCTATTTCAGTAAAGGAAGGTATTTACATTTTGCAAAAAACTGTGGTTACAACGTGCAACTTAGAGCAGTGCTTGGTGCCATCTCTGTACTTTAGTCTGCAAATGTGTTACACCATTTAGCTAGAAGGTCATAAACTGTAATTATTTTCAATTGCTTATAAATTAAACTTTATTTTAACTACTTCTTCAGCCTAAGCTGTTATTTAGTGAAAATATTTCTATTTGTGACAATTTATTAGCCCAGTGGGACAGAGTCTTCCAGGAGACACAATAGGGGAATTCCCATTTCTGCCTGGAACAGCTCCCATACAACCATTGATCTCCACATCACTGCAGCCAGGGAGTGAGAGAGATCCCTCTGATAAGCCACAATCCACCCACGTGGCCAAAGAATGGACTATAACATTAGGTCTTCCGTTTTCAGAGACAGCCTTCTGCTGTCAGCAGCATTCATCTCATTTCAGAACAAAAGACATGAGAGGATATGGTGTGAATCTCTTAACAGGCTGCCTTAGGTATCAACATTGTATGGACATGTCCTCCAATGAAGGTTCACCAAGGCACTGCCTGCAGCCTGTGGGACTTCACTTCTCCTGAACTCATGCACACATGAACCATGGTCTTCACTTCTGAGCCATGAGTGGGAAGAGGACTTGCAGAGCAAAGCTCTTTCAGAAATCCCTGTGCTCAATCCCTGTGCATTTCAGGGATGTTTCTCCCCCTTGAGAATCTACACATCACCATGGAGGCTGTTTGCTGCCAAACCCTCCATATGTGCTGCAGTAAGGCACAGCCTTCCACCAGACCCATCTCACACTGTCTAATGATTATTCAGACAACTCCCACAGAAATTTCTGGGCAAGTTTCCTGTACAGACGATTATACTGTTACTAAGCAGAGTTCAGTTTATTAAAAAAGAAAGAGCAAACCAACCTCTAGGTAGCCTATAATGCAGTACTTCTGAGGGCTGTTCATCCCACAGGTTGAAGAGGCTGTCAGTTGCTTGCTGCGACCCTGGAGTAGGTCCCCAACAGCTGGGTGGCAGGACCCAGCATCACAGTCATGCTGTGCATGCTGGGGTCTTATCAGCACTGAGCACAAAAGAAGAACAAAGTGAGATAAAACCGTTTCATATACCCAGCTGTATTCTCCAGACAAAATCGATTAAATCCCAACATCAGCAGAAAACTAAATTATCTTTTGCCTGAATTTCTTTTGTCCTTAGTAATACCTTTTATGAAGAACTTTGGTAATGAACACATCTGCTGCAAAATAATAATAAGAAAATATAGCTAGCATATTGCTAGTCTAAGCTAAAACTTAAATTTTCAGCACATTACTTTTCAGTAAAAATGTCAGTCTACCATGAGTAATAATTTATTATGCATCCAACCCTGGCATACCTATTGTCAGAATTCCTAAGGCAGAATCACAAGCAATTCAATTGATTCTGTGAGCAGAGCCAGATTTTGATAAATTACACTGTTTTCTGTGGATTTCCAAGTGATAATGGTGGATGTGATACCAAGATTGACATCAGGAGTCCCTCAGATTCTCTGTTAATTTGCAATGAATCCTTAATCCAGTGCCAGAACTCTCTGTTCAGACCCCACAGAATAGTCATTAATAACTGAACAGAGTAATTCTGAATTTTCTAAATAATTGCAGGATTTTTAAATTAATTTTGCCTGAAATATCTTTAAATATTTTTCCCATTATATTAAAACTTCCCTTAGAGGGCTTGTCCTTTTAAACAAGTTTTGTCCTGAAACTCTGAACAGGAATAGGTACCTTGGAGGCTTTACCTGTTCAGCTTTACTTGGCTCGACTTGTTATAAAAGGTGTAGTTGAAAAACTTCAGCAATTGATACATGAAGATCCCACAGAACACTAGAAACGGTAATGCAATTTCAACAGTAAAAATGCAGTATTTTACAGCCAGATTTCAGTCTATGGCTCAGGCTATAATTCAGATGATGAGAAACACTTGACTCTTTAGGTATAAAGCAATGCCTACATTTAGTTTGGCCTCCTCTCTTTATTTATACAGATCAACACTCATTATTCATTAGCAGATATTGGTTGCCCCTTTCAGGACCCAATTCAGACTCAATTACAATTACAATGTAATTTTTCTTTGTACTTAAAGGTTTCATACTACTCATGTGTCCTAGGTAGAAGAGTGGTGAATAAGGACTCTGTGTCATGTGTTTCTCAATAGCATTTTCTTAAAAGAAGCACTTTAACAAAACCTTGGAGAGATATGTAAATCTCATGATAATATTTCAAAATTGGTCTCAGTAACTGTAGCATCTGTACTTACTGAGGTGTAACACGATGGCCAACCCCAGCCTCATTCCTCTCCGTGAAACTCAAACTGGTACCTCTGCAAGAGAACAACTGGTGGGTCATTTGGTTCTCTGTCTCACCAGGGTACCCCTTGCATACCAGGGTACTCAGAGCCAGCTCTCAGTAAGGTGACAAAGCCATATTAAAAATATAGAGGCTAAAAGAAAACCCCGGCTTTGATTCAGTTCTAGAATAAAATCTCTCATGATGGAAATTTCGGCACTGAAGCTGGAATGGAAGTGGAGGGACACCTCACAACGGCTTTCAGAGAAGACTGAAAACATTCACAATTAGTGTAAAATAAACCCAGAATGCTATCAGCTAATATACTACAGTATTTTATTGTTTTCAAATACATGCTACTTAATCCTAGCCAGATTCAGCAGGGCTCTTTGCAGAGATCTTTCTTCAGAGGTTCTTGTTTCTTTTCATTAACTTAAAACAAAGACAGAGGTCCTAATGAAGGTGCCACTGAGAAATGCCTGATGTCAGGTGCTATGAATTTTTTCAGAGGCAAGATATAACGTCATCTTAAAGTCTGGTGAAGAAAATCGGGTAATGTCAGTATCAATGGAAAAGATTCATACAGGGGAATCTCAGCATGAACCCAGGGGAGGTTCATGGTGGCATTGTTGCATCCTTCCTCTTCCTACTTACCTGGAGGAAAACGAGACCTGTCAATACAAAACCTCTGCTGGATATAAAAGACAACCCAGCATCCTGCAACCAAGTAGAACTCCCAAACCAAATCTGCCCTCATCTTTTCACCTTCCACCTCTTCTCCGTCTGTAGGCACCAGCATACCTCAAAGCTGAGGCATCACTGTATCAGCATGCCCAAAGTCCCGCTTCCCAGCTCTGTTCTTCTTCCTCAGCTTCATATCCCCATCATTGTGCTGAATGAACCAAGATGAAATATCCCCTCAGAGTAGGGAGAACATAAGCAAAGGCAACCAAAGCATTTCAGATGCTACCAGCTCTGTGAGGGCTTGGTTCACACAACTCTATACTGCAAACGATACAACAGCCATACCTAGATGAGTACATCAGCAAATACAGGTAGGGAAAGCTATCAAGGGTCACTAGGCTTTCATGCAGCTTCAGCTACTCTCACTTGCACAAGTGCAAAGAGCCTGGCATGTGACAAGGAGATGGTGCTGATGTGCCTGGCTCCCTGGCTACAGGGAGAGCTGGCCACCAATCCGCTGTCCAAGGCAAAACTAAGCAAACATTTTCCTGATGTGTTGGACTTCAAAATTTATATTCTGTCAGAATAATGGACAGACTCAGATATGGTTTAAGCTGCAACCACTGTGACAGCACTGTAGTGAAATATTGGCATCCAGGTGAGACTGATCTTGGCAGTTACACATCCCAATTCCTCCCTCACACTGTGACTTTCAATACCAATGATGCTCTTTAAACATGACTCCCTTTAACAGAGAAACAAGGACCAGCAAAACTCCAACACACTTTAGTCCCATGTTTAGCAGGAAAATCAAATACTTAAGAGGTCTTACCTGGATTCCAGGCAGCCAAGAATCGCAGCTGGAAATGAGCACAACTGACTGAGGGAAGCAAGCAAAGGCAAACCTGTGTGCTTCACCTGGAGAAGACAGCGTGTCCCCTGAGGCACCAAGGTGTAAGTGAGAATGAGACCCAGCCTGCAACCTGTCAAAAGCTTGATTTGTGAACACTTTCTGCTTCTGGCATCAGCAAATATGTTCACTGAAAGACAATTGTGACAGGTTAAGTTCATGGCAGAAAAAGTGCATGCAACTGAAAAGAGAAGGCTGGGATTCTTAAAGTGCTAGCAAACAACATTTTATCTGTTGTTTAATTAAACATCTGTTCTGTTGGTCTGGTTTGAAACTAAATGGCAAAGTCTTTACTGCTACTTAACATCAGAAGTCTAGTGCACTGACTGAACACGGACTAGAAAGAATGACTCCTCACAGCAGGGGTGCAAACAGTCTGGAAGGGCTGATTTTGGGTTCTGAGGTGACCGTAATCATGCCTACCTGACAGCTGTGATCACACCCGTGTGGACATATCAAGCCAACTTTGAATTAGTTCAAACTCTGGATCATTGCTGTGAGCAGTAGGTTTTTCTCAATCTAAAGCTAAAGACAACAGTGATAGCTTTGCATCTCAGCCTGTAACTGTCCCTAGCAGCAAGCATGAGGCAGGGTGATGTGTGAGAACAGCATGGTCATGGAAAACACAGTGATGCAGCAGCTTCAAAATGGCGTTCACCACCTCATGTATGGAACTGACCACTGGGTTTGCCATCTTTGTGGAAACCTGCGGCACTGTGATTCCAGCTTTCAGGTTGTCTTGATACACTTTTTTAGTTGTGGTATAGTTCTTGTAAGTTCTCCTCTGACTGCCTGTAAGGCTTAACTCATGATAGTCTATCAAGCATCATCACATCCTTAAATAGAAGTTTTTCTATATGTGCAAAATATGTTCTGTAAGTTAATAATCGATTTTCTTTTGGTAGTTCCTACTCTTTTGGAAAAAAAGGTATGTGTTCTTTAATCCTATTGCAATGCTCAATGCTAAGTGTCCTCTGCCATTACTATGATTGTTCACTCTAGCAGAAATAATTTTTATACTTAGATTTTTTGAAATCATTTTCCTCAAATGCATGTGGAAATTACTTGTGAGAGACTTTTTTTCAGGTTCATTAAATCTGCATTTGGTTTGCATTCATGCATGATTAATTATTTTCCAGATGGCTTATACTTAGTGGGTTTCAGTAATAAAGATATAAATAAGAAACAGATATAAATAAGAAATAGAAATAGAATATAAATAAGAAATAAAACATTAAATTATATATTAATTTTACGTTTTATGTGTAAGCAGTGTGTCAAATGCTGCCTGAAAGACTGACATATAAGCAAGGAAAGTATCATTATTATGATGCTACTAAATAATAAAATGGTTGACATTTTATTAACATATCTGGTTTGGAATTCAGAATTTGTCACAAAGAAGTTATGTGAGAAGTAAATATCAAGGAAGATTTATTTGTAGAATATAGCCAGGCCCATGTTCTGATTTATGTAGGACCCCAAGCAAGAAGGAGGTTTTAAACTGCTTGAGGCAGGGATTAAAAGACTTCTTTCTTGCTTCTTTAATCTCTTCACTGGTACAGGATCTGGATTTATAATGCATCACTCGTCCCATGCTGGCTGGAGGGTAGATAGCACTGGTGTGTGATTTTTCAAGTCATCACAGGTCCAAAGGTTGTAGTTTCTTAGGCCCAAGGCATATCCGTAAAACACACAAAGGACAGGAACTGCTAGCACTGCAACATACATTCCCTTCACAGACACCAGCCAGCAGTGAGGGAAGAGGGCAGGAGTAGAGACGCCACTTTAAATTTCAATAAGAAATAAAATTATTTGAGCCTAGGATTACTCTCGCCATGTGAAAAGTAAGTATTTAATCTAAATGAATCACCTGGTCTTCCTTCCTGTCAATATAGAAAGACATAGATCCGTACAGAGCCCACTCTACCACCTTCTTTAGACACTTATCTTTAGACACTAAGACCTTTTGGAGTTATCTACTGATTTCCTTTAGTTACAGGCAGCCCAGCTCCCTACTTAGGACAGATGCCTGTATTTTAAGCAACTAAAATGTACTAAGGTGATTCTCATCCATGGACAAAATCTTAAATGATATCTAATGGTCTGAAAAGCAAAATTATCTTGCTACATTTCTCTCTCCCCTCTTTTGTTTCTATTCTCATTTCTTCAAGCATATCTTATGCTTAAAGTGTACTTTCTGAAAGGCAAAGACTGCATTTTTTGGGTTTCTACATATTGGGAGAATGTAGCGCTGAAATACAAAAACAGAATAAACTGTAAGTTTACAATCAAATAAGAGAAGTTTGGGGGTTTTTTTAATAAATCTGATCTGGAGAGACCTACCAAGCTCAGGTGTAGCAGGAGAGAGAGGCCACCTTATCCCCCAGCCTCCTTGCCTCCACATCCCACTGGCTGGCTGCTCCTCCATATCTTGCATCCTGGAGCAAACAGCTACCTTTAAACTCGTATTTAGTAATTATTTTTAAAGAGCTTTTCCACAATTCAAAAGGATTTCAAGTCTATTTATAATTTATGAGAAGTTTATTTTCTAACAGTCACAGCACCCCACAGTGCCCTTTATCTTTTGTGTGCAAGTCAGGTGTTTGAAGTCTTTGAGTTTTCTACCACAATCAAGAAATGCAGTTTCAACTTGAATACTACCTCCCTGGCAAAGACAGCATTGCTGATAGTAGCAATAAACATGAAAGACAAAAAAAAAAGTACAGTGGGTTGGTTTTAAAATACTGTGTAACTTTCAAAGTGTTCGTCAAGTTATACATATTCAAGATACATTTCATGTTTTCTAAGGTCCTGGCAGTTCCCAGCTGGCAGTGTGACTGGCAGGATGAGAAAGCCATCACATACCTTGTTGCAGTCTCATGTTTACTCATGCCTCATTTACTCAGTGAGTTCACACAGTAAAACTGGAGAAGGCTGTTTCTAGTAACCTTCTCACATCAATAAACACAAATGCTTGAAATTTTTAATTTTCCATTGCTTTGCTGGCCTATTAATCAGAAACAGTTATTCTCCCTAAATTCAGGAGAAAAAATGGATTACTGCACATGAAAGCATAGCAGAAGGGACTAGGAAAAAACAAAAAGAAATATGTTTAGGAATAAACAACTAAAGACACATGAGGAAAAGAACAAAAAATAGCTTTTCCAACCCTCACAAAGTGTTGCTGTCTGGTCTCCAGAGCTGCCTCTCTCTCTTCTACCCTCCCAGCTGGACCTCCTGGATGAACCCTAAGCCTGCTTTGAGCCTGGGGATATTGTCAAACCCCAGTACCCAGCTCTGGCTACTGCATACAGATGCCATGGGACTGTGCCTATCAGTGCCATGCTGCATGGGATCAGAGACACAGCAGCACTGATGCCAGGTGTGTGGATAAAGGCTGAAGCTGAAGTTGCTCCGGATGTCCTCCCAAAGGGGCCTGATCCCTTATCACAGTCCTCATGATTAGTTTTTCCCCTGTGTGTCAGTGTTTTTACACTGCCAGGACAGCTATGGTGAGCTTTTAGAACATTTTTCTAGTTATGATTTATTAAATCCAAATTATAAATGGAAAAACCCATGGAACCAGCATCCCCCTAATGAAGCTGCTACTCTCCAGGTAGGAATGCAAAGTGATGTCCAGTCTGGGGAGTCACAAGTAAGTCTCCTCCCTTGGCATGCTCTGCTCCTTTCTTACACATGGCAACATTTTCACAGCCGTTTGCAGAACATCTGTTGGCTCCTCTACAGGTATTGAGACACCAACAAAAACCCAGATCGAAGTTCTTCACCCTGGAATATTTGCTCCTACAGGCTCTTATCACCCACAGCTGCCTGGAGCATTTTGCTGTGACCCTGCCAACCTTCCACAGGGGAATAAAGGGAAAGTATCCTAAGGAAAGCAGATTTACCCTCCCAAGCACACACTCTGGGTTCTGGGCTTTATTTGACCCCATTAAGTCCACATACAACTTTCCGCAATGATTGTGAGGAGAAAACTGCATTTTGAGGCTTTAATGGAAGTGCTATAAAATA
>VYZS01058912.1:3629-13824 GCA_013400695.1 Neodrepanis coruscans | reverse complement strand
CCCGGTTCCCGGGTTGTCCCGGGAAGCGAGAAGTGCCCGAGCCCCTGGGCTGGGTCGGGGTGCGGGCGCTCTGGGATCGGGTGGTGTTTGTGCCGCGCTTTGCCGCTTTTTTAGGTGATAATAATAATGAGGGTTTTTTAGCGCCGCTGGCTCTGGGATTCATAATACGTTACTTTCATAGCAGTGAATTCCGAATTTCATACTTGTTTCTGCGAGATGGGCGGAGGGAAGGCATGAGATGCCCATCTGGGTTTATGATGGAAAGTGAGTCTGTACGTATGGGATTAAACAAGCCGATGAACGGATTGTGTCTTTCTAGCCGGATTATAAAAATCCAGATACTTACCGGTGCAGGATGATTTAGAAAGCTTCTTAGCAAAGTGCTCCCAAATTTCCGACGTTTATCTTGTGCCTGTTTGCGGTGCTCGTACTCATGTGACGGCGGGGGAGATAAGGCGAGAAGGAAGCGGTGCCAGGTTGCCCTCGGTGCTGTCTGTGCAGGACAGAGGGCAGCCCTGGCTGGTGTTCCCTCTCTGCTGATGTGTTGTGGCTCCAGGTGTGTCCAAGCAGCTGCTTTGCCTTATCTGTGCCCTGAAGTTTTCCAACTTTTTCTTAAGCCACTCTGAGTGAGTTGAGGTAATTATTTAAAACACAGTTATGTGGTGTAGTAAGGACAGAACCCTGCTTCTCTGATGTTCTGTTTCTTTTTTTTTTTTTTAATGATGTATAACCAAAAGCCTGTTCCAGCACCTGTCTTCTCACTTCAGCTGTGGTTTCTATGAATCCTCTGCAACACACACAGTACTGTTTTGGAGATCTCTGCAGCCTGAGCAAGTGCAGTGTGAAATCAGTTGTGTAGTGAGAAAGTTGCAGGTGTAGATGATGATTCTTCACGTGTGAACTTCCATTTCCAGTAAAGCCTATTGCTTTGTTATTGCAGGGTGCAAAGTCTGCTCAGCAGCAGGAAGGGGCAGTGCATGGAATAGCTCTCAAGTCATTTCAGCAGGACACACTGGTGATCTGGTGTTCTCTTAAAACAGGGGAGTTGAGTTCGCAGATTTTTCTTCATGACAATGGGAACTCTTTGTGAGATCTGTGTTGGCAGGGTAGCTTAGTCTGCCCACCTTATTGTCTTTAAACAGAGGACAATAAAGTGACATATTCTGAGAATACAGTAAATACAGGATGGTGATCACAGCTTCAGAAACTCTGGATGAAGTACAGCAGTTCCTCAGAAGAAAAAACAACAGTGTCGACTTGTTAAAACATGCAGCATATTGGCAGGACCAGGTCGTGAGCATATTTGCATGATTTGGAAACAGTTTAAGACAGTGTTTCCTTGGCAAGCTGCTTCCATCAACATCCTGCTGCTTAACGTGACTCCAAGCGGAGCAGAGATCGTATCATGGGCAAATCATTCTGAAGGATGGAGTTAGAATTTAATACATAACTTGCTTCAGCAGGTATTTTTATGGAGGGGAAAAAACTGCTCATTTTATTATGATCATAAAATTTTACAGCTGTAAAAATGTGAAATACACTTTTTTCCCCCTTTAGGGGTATAGTTTGTGCCCACATCAGCTGAATATAGGAGCCCAGAGCAGTCTGACATCCTCCCAGATTTGTGCAGCCTACTAGGTATTACCTGGTAAGCCAGTGACCTCCATGCACTGTCAGGTCTGTTTAGCAAGCTTACTTCAGGACTGAGCTTGATTTTTTTTTTAATTTAAAATGCAATATACTCAATACCAGTAAGAACTTAGAAAGAAATTAATCATAGTATTTAAATAGTGAATGTGCTGGATGTGGCTGGAATGTAAGAAGCAGTGTCTGAGTAAGCCTTTAACAGTTTTTTTGAAGCCAGAGTGATCATCTAGTTGTCAAGAATGTGTTTCTTGAAAACATGTTTTGAGGTTTTAATTGCCTTATTGTTGCTTTATAGTTAGATCCAATCAGTTTGAGTGATGTTACTTGTCCTTTAATCACAACATTTTCCTCTCAAATCAGAGGGAATATATGAAGGAGAAGGTGGAGGAGGGCGCTGAAGATGAGGCGACTGAATCGCAAGAAGACCTTGAATTTGATGAAAGAATTGGATGCCTTTCCAAAGGTTCCTGAAAGCTATGTGGAGACTTCAGCGAGCGGAGGCACAGGTAGGCCTTGTTGAGATGCTCACATTGACAGAAGCTTCAAGAGGAGGAAGACAGGCATCTGTGTTCACTTCAAATGAGCTGAAATTGGTTTCTGGATTTATTTGGAAAACTGAGAGAGCTCATCCCCTTCAAGTAAAGACATAGTATCTTATGTAGACAGATGCATCCATCATTCATCTGAAGGGAGATTTTTCTGTGAACCTGGTGAGACTCGACCCAATGTAAAGGTTCAGTGTAAAAACTTCTAACCAATTACAGCTGGAAGTGCCAAGGCTGTCATATAACTTTCTCATTTGTTATCTCATTAAGCCCTTTTCTTGGTGTCAGGTTTCTGGTGAGACTGTGAGCATGAGCTGAAATGATGGTGGGATTCAATGCTATGCTTTTGTAAAAGAGGAAAAACATTCTCCAGAGGCAGATAGGTTGAGCATCGGGATGAAGAGCAACTTCCAAAAGCTTTTCTCTTGAAGGTGTAGTTGATTTTAAGCATAAAAAAGCCATTCGAAGAACTAAACACTTTACTTCAGCACATATGCTTGTACTGTCCTTATTAGTCACTTGAGTTCCTTGGAAAATGCTGTAGCTGTAAAAAGTACCTTTTCTTTATGTATCTAATCATAAGATTGTGCCTTTGAGCTGGGTTACATATAGCTTTATCTGGAAATAGTGACTTCATCTGTTGGACTATTGGAATTATTTGCAGTTAGACAGGAAGCTGCTACCATTTGGTTTGAAATGGAGGAGAGGAATCTCTCTTGTGTGTGATTGTCTGAAATGCAGTTGGATAAAAAGTTCAAAGCCTTTGAAGTCATTATGCCACTTGTAGTATAGAAGTAAATATCACAAGGATCTTTACTGTGTTTCCTGAATTACACTGTTAATGATTAAGGATTGTTGTAGATGAAATAATCCCGAAGACGTGATTAAATAACTCTTTGTTGGTGTTAGTCTCAGTTCCTGAGAAAGCCAGTAAGTTGTTTCTATGTTGTAATTTGCAGAAAAAAAAATTCTTAAAAAATTCCTTTTTTGTAGTGTAGCACCATCCTTCATGAGAGCTTCATTTTGTTGAATGGTGCTCTAAGGATTTCTCAACACCAGAAGTCACTTTAGTATTCTTTGGTTTTATCCCAGTAACCTTATAAATGACAATATAAGATTGTCTTATTCTGTGCCATTATGAAATCTGAAATACTGTTCCTGTTTCATTCAGGATTGAAATGCCAGGCTTACTTCTGGTGTGATAGGGATCTGAAACATACCAAGACTGTTCTCAGAATCTCAATGCCTTCAAACTCACTGCAAAAGAAGTACCAGTCTCTCAAATAGGCTGAGACTCAGCTTTTGGGCTGGGAGACCCTTGAGACAAGAGGATCTGTCTTTGGAAATTCTACAAGACTTTATTTTCTCATTCAGATCCATAAATACCTTTTTGCAGAGTTACCCAAAAAGCTCTAATTGTTCCTGTGTGGCTTTGGATAGCCAGTATGGTTCCAGCTTTCCTGTTGCCCAGCTGGGGGGAGTCTGGCCTACTGGGCTCCAACAGGAAATTGATGGCCAGAATAATTAAATGATTAGTGCATCTGCTTTCACAGTACGCATTGACATGAAGGGTTTCATACATGTAATTGTTGCGTAGAGTCAGCTGAAAGCCAGAACTGGAAACATTTCTGATCAATGCAACAATCAATGGTTTCTTTCCTGATCCCAGGAGAGCCTTTATTCCCCTGCTCCCACCTCTTGCCTCTGTGGGCCACTGTGTGGTGTGTTGAAGCCTATCAACAATGGTCTTGTTTTTTCTCAAGTTACCCTTTGCTGCCTCCATAGAGATACTCCACAGAATGCAAATGAAAAGCATAACCAATGTAGTAAGGTGTACAAATATTTGCTATATAACTGAAGTTTTTCAGTTTAACAAAATCTATGATTTACTAAAAGGGGCATAGCAGGTGCTCCTGGGCATCTGTTACTGTGTTTCTGACCATGTGCAGCAGGATGATCTTCCCTTTGTGTTGTACAGCCTTGCAAGTTGTGATGAATAGGCTGAATTGGAGATAAGTGAAGCACATTTAGCACTAAAATACACAGATTAGTTTTCATCCTAAAAATAATTTCAAGCCAGTTCTTCACTTATTTAGCCGTTGGTAGACTAGGATAGCTATGTGTTGCTGATCACCAGAGGGACAATTGTTCAAAATATTGGGGTGGAAATCCTGCCTGTGCAACTCTGAGCGGGTAATATAATGCATATTGTTCCTCTTGTCTGCTAGCTTCTTGACTCTCAAATTTGATATAAAAAAAGTCCTTATAAAAACTGAAGTTGTAGGCAAGTGGGGGCTTGAAGGGATTTCAAGGTGCCGCTCTTTCTTCTTGCAAGCTTGAATTTAGGATTGAGTTTGCCTACACTGTTCCTGACAGTGATTGGTGTGCTTCTTATATGTGGAGGAGGATACAGCCTGTTCTTAAATCTTCCATACAGAGATTTCACAACCTCCTCATCATTCTAGTATTTGACTGTACTTAAAAAGTACTTTCTTGATGCAAAGGTAAGACTTGTTCTTTTCCGGTGCTGTGTAAAAACAAGTATGGTAGATGTGAAAGCAACTTTCTAGGAGCAGCTTTTGGATTTGTAAATCAAAGATGCCAGTGTTGTACTGCTAATGTTGAATTTCTGGAATGTTAAATTTTGTTCTGTTAGAATTTTGTGTCTCACAATCTGCTTTTTGTTTTCCTCTGACCAGTTTCTCTGATAGCATTTACAACGATAGCTTTCCTGACTATAATGGAGTTCATGGTGTACCGGGACACGTGGATGAAATATGAATATGAAGTAGACAAGGATTTTACTAGGTAAGTTTGTTACAATGCTTAAAATTTTAAAATTTTAAGTTCACTGCATTTCAGGAAAGAATAGATTTTAAAGGTTAATGTGACTTGCAGGCAATTTATGATTGAAATTAAAAATTAAATATTAAAGGGACTTCATATTTCTTCTGCTGATGGATTTGGGGTTTTTTCTTTTCTGGAATCTATGAAGAAGGTAAATTGAGGTTTCTGCAGTGAAGAAATCAAAATAGCTTAGGTTTTTTGGTGAAGGAGGAATTACTTGCTAACAATTCAGAGGACATTGTATTATGTAAGTGGACATCAGCTAGGTGAACTCACCATATTGGCAGGATGCTTACTCTAGATAATATAATTTGTATGTTGCCATTATACTTTGTGCTGCTGGAGGTGAACCTGAAGCACTCAGAACTTTGACTGTCTTATCTAGAGGTTCCTGCTGATCTTGTCTCCAGGTACAGCCCCCCTGAAGATACGTTTACTGATGGTTTCATGTGCCTGTCTGGACTGTGTTTGCCTTTCTTGCAGAGGTGGTTAGGCACCCATGAGTCCCTGTCAAGTTAGTGCAGATTTTGTGCCCTGAGCACCTTCAAATGTCAATGTGTCTGGAACTGAAATAACTTCAAAAGCTGTTTGACTAGTTGCTATGGTAACAGGCTAAAGATACATATATTAATTGGATGTCTTGTACGTCAGAAATAACGAAGGTTTCTGTAGTGAAAAAAATATGAAAAATTTAAAGGAGATGCATCAAAAACTCAAGTTAGAGTAAATCCATTCAGACAGATGGGAGTTTCACAGTTAGGTCTTTGCTAAAGTACGTTATATCCCTAGCGAAGCTGTCACATGGGAAGAGTAGTCTATCAGTTAAGAGACTATTACGGGATTTGAGACACATCCTACTACAGATTTCCTGGTTTGATTGTGGGCTAGTCACTCAGCCTGTGGTTCTTGGCAGTTTAAACCAGTGAAGACTGGTATCACTTTAACTGCTTTTCTCCTCTCTGCTGACCTTATCTGATCCCAGGTTGAGCCAGTGTTGAGTCCCTTGCTTATATGATTTGGTTGTGGTCAGCTAAGTTCCAGAAGAAGCTCCCTGGAGGTAATAGAGCTGTGTGACTATAACGAGGGAATTTATTCATTAAAATTTAAATTACTTTCGTGAAACCAACATGAAAACCAATAGGAAAGGCCCAGAATCCTGAGGAATGCCACACAATAAGACTTGGTGTGATGGAGATTATATCTTAAGTTATGAGTCCTTTAACGTGCTCCAAAAGTCCATCTCGCTTCACCCAAATTTGAAACAGCTTAAATTTATATTTATTGTTGTTAAGTTTTGTTATTTGGCTATGTTTCTGTAAAACTCTTGAGATTTTTAGTAGTATGTCTCTTGATACTTGTACTCAGTGTTACTTAATAGCTTTTTGCCTTCTTTTTTCTTTCCAGTAAATTAAGAATCAATATTGATATTACGGTTGCCATGAGGTGTCAATGTAAGTATTCTGTCAGTGAAAGTTTTGAAACATTTTGAGGCCTCTTCAGAGTGTGCTCTTGCTTTCAATACAGTTGGATATTGTTGAGAATATTCTACCTGTGTGGTTTCTTCTGATCTTGATGACATATAGTGATCTTGATGGCTTATGACTCACTGAAAGAATTGGTAAGAGATGTGAAGAAAAGTATCTGTGCCATCTTACTTGCATCTTGCAGCATTTGTCTGTCAGCAAGAAAAGGATTTCTTGTTCCAGTCTCTCTTGCTGGAATATTCTTAAAGCTCGTTGTGAGACACAACTCAGCAGCAGGAATTTATAACAACTTTTATTTATTTATGAACTTGGGATATATTACCCTGGTGTACTGTTTAACAATACTGAAGCCATCAAGTAATTTCATCCTCCTCATGAACATACAAGGGATGCCTTCCTATTTAAAGGCAGTGCTTATAATTATTTTAACATAATTTAGATAATGAACCGTTATTTGTATGGACTAGTCTTGCTTGTCCTGGACTGAGTAAGAGAGAGAATACTACTTCTACCAGAAATGCAATCAAATTTCCAGGACTCACTTTTTGCCTGGCTTAAGCCTTGCATTATTTGCATGGTACATTGGTGTGTTTTTGGGGTTTGGGTTTTTATTATTGTTTGTTGGTTTGTTTGGTTTTTTGGGGGGATTGTTTGTTTTGTGTTTTTGTTTGTTTGTTGTGGTTTTTTAGAAGTAAATAAAATTTTATCCTCTCTTTTGACTAGTCTTGGTTTATATTTAGTACTTGTAAAACAGGAGATAATATTTATGCATAGCAGATCCTAGAAAGCTTGTATGTGTGGTTCATACAAGATTACTGTAGGTGTTACATCAGTGAGAAAATACTGAAAATCTGAAGAGGTTTTGGTCACAGTGCATCAGTTCATGTTGAAGGTTAAATAGGTTTAAGGAACAACGATACAATGAAGTTTACCACTGTACTGTGAAGCTTCTTTTCAACTTGAAGGTGGATTTTTTGTTTATGTCTGATCATCTGTGTGACTTAATATTTGTCCCTGTTTAAAATAGATGTGGGGGCTGATGTTCTGGATTTAGCAGAAACAATGGTTGCCTCTGCAGATGGGCTAATCTATGAACCAGTAAGTTGATTCTTACCTTTCTTATTTAAAAATCAAATTTCTCTTGGTGCAAACCCTACTGGGCTGGGGGTGGTTTTCTTGCTTCTATTATTTTTATCCAACCTCTCAGAGAGGGAAAGCTTGGATCTCTTTTGACCATAACTTCTGGGTATGTTTGAGCATTATTGCAATTGGATTTACTGTCTGGAGCACATTAGTGTTAACCAATACTTAGATTTGAAGGTGGTGCAGAAGTTACTGATGATATTTTTGTGCTGGTGATATATAGCAGGTCTGGCAGCTTGTCTTAAATGCTTGTTGTGGGACAACCCTAAAAATAAACAATCTACAGCTAGACCCCTGTCTTTCAAAGATTGCTTTTCTGCTTGTTTTGATGCTGTTTTTATCAAACCCATGCAAATGAGTTGTATCACTCATTAAATTGCCACTTACTACTTCTTCTAATCCATGGTAGTCAAAGGTGAGAAGGGCAGAGACCGCTGACTCAGGTTAGAAAAGCTTTAAGAAAAGATGCCATAATTATAAATGTAAGCAAGTGAATAATTCTGGGCAGGAAGGGAGAGAAATTTTTAAACTTGAACACTAAATGTATTTTTTAAAGTGCAAAGTCCTTCCATGTGGTACTAAGTGTGAAGTTGATTATAACTCCCACCACTGCCCACACCCCAGTTCTCCTCTGGGTTTCATGGAAGGGAAGGTTCCTGTGTGTTGCATTAGATGTATTATTTTTGTTTCAGGTAGTATTTGATCTCACCCCACAACAAAAGGAATTGCAGAGGTAAACCACTAAGATGCATGCTTATGGTTTGTATTATTTGTACTGGACTTTGAGATACACCAGAGTCACGTGACACAACTACATCTTGGGTCTAACAGCTCCTACTCATAATTTGAGTGCAAACCAATTAAAAGATACCAAGTTACTTTGCTTATTAATGGATATCTCTGTTATGGAAAAAAATTGGCTTTGGGCTTTCCTGTGGAATTGGGTCATGCAGTTGCAAGCCAAGATGTGTGGTTTCACTCAGCTTGTGTTTCCAAATGCATGCTTGGTAGCAGAAGTTGTAATTATGGGATCAAGTGTGTAAACCAGGTATCTAAATGTCAAAGCTGAACTGTAGTAGCAAGTTGGGATATTCTAGCAAAAACAAATGAATTTGAGTGTTTCATTTAATGGCATTGACACACTGTTTATAATTTAAGCTCTAATATCTTGGTGGTGTGTGTGCCTGATATAGTCTAGTAATAGAACTGAAGCTTATTTGGGACTCATTTGGGTATTTTGGTAACATGCTGCTGTGAATACTTGAGCTTTAAGCAACGTCATTCTCAAAGTTATGCCTTAATACTTACATCAGCTTTGCCAACAACTTGATTTGCAACCGGCAACTGAAGCTGATAATTAATTGTGAAGCTAGATTTTGTTTTATTGTTGCATTCTTTCACACTTGTCTCTAATCTTCAGGATGCTACAATTAATTCAGAGCAGGCTGCAGGAAGAACACTCACTTCAAGATGTCATATTCAAAAGTGCATTTAAAAGTCCTTCTACATCACTACCACCACGGTAAGAAAAACTGGGATTTTGTGTCATTATTCCTATTTCCCCCCACCCTNAAAGAAACACCAAAACTGTCATAGACACTTTCCATGTTGTCTGGGGACCAAATACATTCTTTTTTCCTAAGGTGAGCCTGAAGATGGCTCAATTTTTTTTTCTCCTTTGCTTCATATTAAGTCTTTCTGTGCTTCTGTGTTACTTGTTAGTGCAGTGTTTAAAATGGTATTTATGCTTGAGATATGTTTAAAAAGGGTTTTNCCCCCCACCCTGTTAGTTGAACTTCTTGTTTTATTGTGTTTATGATCTCCCCCTGCTCCCAGAAGACATGACTGTAAGAATAGATTTCACTGCTTTTTGATGAATTTTAAAATAAATGTGCTCGATACTTGGAACTTCTGGGGTTTCCAGCCTGGAGAAAGTTCCTGAATCTTGTGTTTATAGTTACATGTACATAACAATGTATGCCTAATTCAGACACACAAATATATGCACACGCTTTTTTTATTCCAGTTGTCTGATCCTCCCTTCTTAAAGGGAATAGGTAATGCCAGAGCAATGCTAAATGAGTCTTTTTTTCTAACTATCTGTCCAACAACTTTTTAAAACAGTGCTTCTATTAGCTGTGACTTAATNTTGCTGCAGTGTTGTTAATGTGACCAAAATTATTTGGTTCTGTTACTTGGAGCATTAAAACTTTGCTACGCAGCCATTTTTGGTAGAAGTGGGAAAATAAAAATCCCCGGGGCAGTAAGATACATTTGTTGGTCTTATGTTTTCTGGTCACGTGTTCAGGTATCATAAGCCTGTGTTCTAGGCCAGATCTCTGAATATGAGCATGAATGAAAGCTTATTGGTTTCATCCGTCTGACCTTTACTGGTTTCCCTCTCTTCCACCACCTCTGCTATAATTCCAGAAGAAGACAATAAGAAGAGGTAGTTGATAATGCTGTATCTTTATGCTAGGAAAAAGAAGTCTAACTGTACTGCTGTTACTTTTGTTAGGCAGTGAATAT
>VYZS01058896.1:24131-38337 GCA_013400695.1 Neodrepanis coruscans | reverse complement strand
ACTAGAGGTTACACAGTACTCTCGGGCAAAGCAGCCCAACCCCTGCCGTCACCATGGGGAAAAGGGAAAAAAAAAAAAAGAAACAAACTAACAACCCAGAGGCTGGCACCCGCAAACCTCCCAGAAAAAATAAAATAAAACGAATCTGTGAAAATGAAAGCAGCACTCCTTTCCAGAAGCAGTGTGTCTGTGGAGAAGTCCTCCCAACGAGGAAGGTTTCAGGCTGAGGAAGGTGAAAAGCAGTGGGACCTCAGGGAACTCCGTGAAGGAACAGCCAGCAGGCAGCAAAAGGAGTCCGGTGAGGGAGGTGGAAAATCCTCAAAGCTGTGTTGAGTAGGTGCCCTGTTTTCAGCTTCAGGTTTCCCGGGGAAAAGAGAGAGAGAGCCAGCCCTCTGCCACACAGTTATAGTCCAGCCCCCTTCCCAGCATTCCTTCTGGGTCTCCCGGGCTGATGGGAAAAAGACCCAGTCAGGGGGTAACCTTGGTAACCTGGCTACTCCTCCCAGCCAAAATGTAGGCATAGGAGAAAGAGTTATTTTTTCCTTTGTCTTCCCCTGTGGTTTTAAGCCAAACCATTACACTTCCCAAACAGGGAAAATGCATGAGCTTCTGGTGATGCGAATTCTTCTGTGTTCAGTTCTTGTGGCTGGTTTATATTTATAGTTTTTTATGAGGATATTCTGGCACTTTTCAATGACTGTGTTGGTCTGAGGGGTTGTGTAAGAGGACTCAGATGCTGCTGTCTCAGGTGAGCGTGCTGGTGCTCCATGACTGCCTGCTGGAGCTTTCCTTGCGAGAAAGACTGGCAGAGAGCATGATGAGTGAGGCATCTTGCTTCCCCTGAATGTTGGGTGGTTTTTTATCTACAGCAGATTTGCATTTATTTCTTTTAAGGTTTCAGAGAACAGTACTGCAACCTACTGTTGTATTGTGGTTGTAAATGTGGTTTATTTTTTACAAACCTTCTTCCCCTGTACTCTTGAAAAGACTTTTCCAAGCCTATCTACCTGATTTTTGTACCATCCTAGAGTGTGTATTTTCTGGATCTACTGATTCACATATATATATATTATTGTCTAAGGTATTCCTACACCTGTTTGTTACCACCAGCATCATTGACATGGTCTTAATTACTTGTTAATTGTCCGTTGTCTTAGGGGTCCATTAACTTCTAAAAAACACTTCAATTCAGACATTTTAAAATCAGCATCTATTTTTGTGTCTGTAATTAATGGATCTACTTAGTCTTTGTATTACTTTTTCCTCTTACTTACTTTTAAAAGCCTTTCTTGTTCATACTAACTTTTTTTAATATCATTAACCTGTCCTGCCCTTCTGCTTCTTTTCCTTTTGCTCTGTCGATTCCTTCATTTCTCATCCAGCTTGTGTTAACCTCCAATCCTTTGAGCAGTGTCTCAGGAAATTACATTCACTGCTTCCTTTCATTTTTATTTTTCAAAGGAACTGTAGCTGCACTTTGTTTCCAGTCTTTGAAGGGTTAGTCTCCTATTTTGCTGAAGAGGGATTCACTGTTTGCTCTTACTAAATTATTTTCCTAGTTAAAAAAAAAAAAGAAGTATTTTATTTTTAACATCTAATAGGTTACATTTTTAAACTTAGCCTTGAGTTAATCTGCTCTGCACTTAGTAGTAAAATATTAGTTGGAATTGTAAGTGTTTTTAACAAGCTTTCTAAATGAAGTGCTCTCTGCCTGAAGACCTGTGTGGTAGGTCAAACACAAAATGATCAAAATGAGTAAACTGCTCTGCAGTAAGGTTAAGTAGAGCCTAAGTAAAAATGTTAGTAAGTTGTAGACACTGTCAGGAATTTCTGCATGCACGTTTTCACATTTTCAGTGATGATACAGTAGTGCTTAACTTACTGGGCTTCGCCTTCATCTAATTAATTTATCTTGTATGTAGCTTGAAAATGCTTAGAGAGAGAGAGAGAGAGAGAGATTTGTTACTGATGAGATATCATGTGAGTATTAAGCTCTCTAGAAATACAACAAATTGATCTGAAAGCTGGTGCAGGAATTTTTGTACTACTCTCCAGTCTTGACGTTCAGAGGTGCAATTCCCTCTGCTTATTTTTTTTTTGTTTTTTGTAACTTTTGTGACTTTACACTAACTTTCAGATAGAGCTTCTGGATCACCATTGGAAGTATTTTGGCTTGTAATGCCTACAGTCAATATTTGTTCCCTTTCAAGCTCCATGGTGTGGATGGCACTCTTAGTGTGGGAATGTTAGCCAGCTGGTGCTTCTTGTGGAGCATCACTTCTGTGTTGTTACGTGTCTATATGCTTCTTGTATCTTTATACAGAATTCTAAGCAGGATTGATAATCTTGTGTTCTTAAAAATGTGAATATTTTTGGTAGTAATGAAAAGTGGAAAGTCTTTACTGTGACATCTTAGGCAACAAGCTATTTAGAAATAAATCCAGTTGATAACCTATACAACATCCTCACTGAAGAAGGGAGTGAGTTTCTTCAGAGTTCTTCACAATGGGTAGTATAAAACATGATTGTATCTGCTATTACTTTAAAAAAAAAAAAAAGGGAAAGCTTGTTCTTAGAAGTCTGGTTCCTTTGTCTACTTGGTTTTTAGTTAATGTGTTCTTTTGATAACCTTTTTATCATTTCATGGGACTGTGTAAAGCAGTTCAGGAAAAGCAGGTTAATAGAAGAATATAGACTCTAAAACGTTCTAAAAGATGTGGATTCTGGTCCCAGTGGAGACTGACGCTCCAACCTACTTACTGTAGCTGGAATGTATTGATTTTCTTCTCCCCCATTTTAGCTGCACCACTGAATTAGGTATCGTGAAGCATCTTTCCCTGGGAAGAGAGGAAAAACTGTCATGAACTTTTTCACCCTAACAGTGCTGCATTTCAAACTAAACCCGATTGAATGGGAAAGTCTGTAAGGACCCTGTAACTCAGCTCCCTGCTCTCATTTCTCCCTTTCCAACATCTGTTCCAGCAACCTTAAGAAAATACGATAGATGATTGTAAGAAATTGATTTTTAAATTTTTTTAATTAAATACAACAACAATAACANATGAGATATCATGTGAGTATTAAGCTCTCTAGAAATACAACAAATTGATCTGAAAGCTGGTGCAGGAATTTTTGTACTACTCTCCAGTCTTGACGTTCAGAGGTGCAATTCCCTCTGCTTATTTTTTTTTTGTTTTTTGTAACTTTTGTGACTTTACACTAACTTTCAGATAGAGCTTCTGGATCACCATTGGAAGTATTTTGGCTTGTAATGCCTACAGTCAATATTTGTTCCCTTTCAAGCTCCATGGTGTGGATGGCACTCTTAGTGTGGGAATGTTAGCCAGCTGGTGCTTCTTGTGGAGCATCACTTCTGTGTTGTTACGTGTCTATATGCTTCTTGTATCTTTATACAGAATTCTAAGCAGGATTGATAATCTTGTGTTCTTAAAAATGTGAATATTTTTGGTAGTAATGAAAAGTGGAAAGTCTTTACTGTGACATCTTAGGCAACAAGCTATTTAGAAATAAATCCAGTTGATAACCTATACAACATCCTCACTGAAGAAGGGAGTGAGTTTCTTCAGAGTTCTTCACAATGGGTAGTATAAAACATGATTGTATCTGCTATTACTTTAAAAAAAAAAAAAAGGGAAAGCTTGTTCTTAGAAGTCTGGTTCCTTTGTCTACTTGGTTTTTAGTTAATGTGTTCTTTTGATAACCTTTTTATCATTTCATGGGACTGTGTAAAGCAGTTCAGGAAAAGCAGGTTAATAGAAGAATATAGACTCTAAAACGTTCTAAAAGATGTGGATTCTGGTCCCAGTGGAGACTGACGCTCCAACCTACTTACTGTAGCTGGAATGTATTGATTTTCTTCTCCCCCATTTTAGCTGCACCACTGAATTAGGTATCGTGAAGCATCTTTCCCTGGGAAGAGAGGAAAAACTGTCATGAACTTTTTCACCCTAACAGTGCTGCATTTCAAACTAAACCCGATTGAATGGGAAAGTCTGTAAGGACCCTGTAACTCAGCTCCCTGCTCTCATTTCTCCCTTTCCAACATCTGTTCCAGCAACCTTAAGAAAATACGATAGATGATTGTAAGAAATTGATTTTTAAATTTTTTTAATTAAATACAACAACAATAACAATAATAATAATAATAATAAATGTGAAAACAAGGCATTCCTGTGGCATGATCTCTGAAGGTTAGGGAAGTGGTCTTGTTCAGGTTTTCAGCAAGATGTTCAGTTACTGTTGTAATTGGCTGATGAGTAGGTTTGGGCCTAACTAGAATGCCAGTGTTCGATTTCACAGTGTCCTCTGTGAAGATATGTCACCATTTACCCTGGCTTTAGTGACAATTTTCTAAAAAGGAAGCTCGTGGGAAATCATTATGCTGTTTATATGTCTCCCTTGTTGGAGAGCATTATCCTGTGATATTTTAGCACTGTTTTCCACTGCATGATGGCATCTATCTAAGGTTAAGGCAGAACAAGTCCCTTTGCAATTTTGTGACTATATTTTACTTACTGAAGGAGAAAAGATAACCGACAATTAAGTATTTTAGATGTCACTGAAAGAACATGTGCAACTAATCAATGACATCCTTAGGGAACATGATTTTATGGAACTGATAAGGTAGAAAAATTGGGGATTTTGTAATTTGTGTTACATAATAATAATTGTACCCTTTCAATGAAAAAGACATTTCTGCTGATGTAAACATCAAGCTTTCCCTTGTGTGGTGTTGTGTTCTCTTTTCCTGAAGCACAGAGTAGTTTCATTAAAGTGTGACAGTAACAGATAAACACCCTTTACAATTTTCTAAGAAAATATGGCAGTTATACTCTTAGTTCAGCTGAAATCAATGAGTTGAAAAATGTATTTCTGGAATCCCTTCCCAGATCATTTCATAGAGGTTGTGTTAGGTGTTTTAGTTTTGAGGATTTTTTTTATTTTAGGAAGGAAATACACATGCTTGGGTGGTTTGTTCTTAAATTAGTCTGCTTAGCACTCTGGGGCCCTTATTTGAAACTCATTGCTATCATCTTGGTAGAGTTTGGATGCAATAGAAATTCACATTGCAGTCAAACTAAGTGTGAGTTTTTATTTCTTTGAAATTATTTGGTTTTCTAATGGCAAAGCAAACAAGCCAGCATCATATATTCACTTGAACAAATGCTACAGTTGAGCATATTTCATCACAAATTTATAGATAGTGATAGGTTGAGAGACTTTATCTACTGGTTCATTTTCTGCTCAGCTATCATCTGAACACCATCAGGTTTGTGAAATATGTATTTCTTACAAGTTTTCAGACAGAAGTAAAAAATATGTTTTGTTATGGGCTGTTCCAGGTAAATTAAGCAAATTATAATAACATTTATTTCTGATTTAAGAGTATTGTTTTGAACTTAAATAGGAAGTTCAAATGCTTACTTTTGTTTTGCACATTCACTTTGGGTCACCACCAGAGATAGAAAATGTATCTAGACAGAGACACCTAACCCAGCTGGCTCAGGTTTTTTTGTTGTTCCCAGGTTTTTTGTGGTTTTTTTCTCTTTCCCTTTGTTTACCACCATGTATTTTAAATGGCAAGATTATGTTCTGGCCCTTTCTTGTATCAAAACTAATGAAGACAAGCCAGAAGATAATTTGCTCCCTTACTATTGTAATTAACTTGTACCTTCTTTTTTTTTTCTTTTTTTTTAATGCTTAAAACACGTGTCACATTACATCACATCAAGTTGAAAAATCCTCCTTTGTTCAATGCAGTCATTCCACCCTTCATAAAATTGTGGAAATTACAAAATCCCCAATCAACAGAGGTGGCATAGAAATACAGTACAGTACAAAATTGCCTTTGCTTCTCTGCAAATTCTACATTTTCAAGTTTAGTGATCACCAAAGCAGAGTTATTGACAGCTAAGAAACTGTATGGCTTAACACACTGAAACAGGTGCTATTTGCTTACATTGTTTTGTGAAATATATTTGGGGAGGCTGGAATTAGCAGGGCCTGGGTTGACTTGATAGATGTTGTGAAAAAAAATAATTACAAATAGAATGAGATTTTAATCTGGAGTGAGTGGAAGTAGAAGCAAATAGGTTTGTAAGAGCTGTCAGGAGTTTTCCTTTTATACAATGATGTATCCTTTTCTTCCCTGTTCTGTTCAGCAGCCTCAGCAGGCAGCTCAACTTTTGGAAAAAGCTGTCAGGAGGTGTAAGTATGAAGTTGCATATAAGCACTGGATGCCCTTAAACATCTTTAAACAACTTTTTGCGGTTCTTCACTGCATATAATTAATAAGATGGTTTTATTTGAGCCAGTCACATGCATTGTTATGCAATTCATGCACCCTCTGAATATGCATCCACCTCCACCCCTCCTTTTGTGAATAACTTGAATGCAGAACAGGATAAATTTTGCAGCATCAGAGTGCTGATTTTGCAGAATGCAAACAATGTGGCATTTTTTGATGCAGCATCTTCATATAGAGGTGAACTGAAAGACTTAACACTTGCGAGTATCTCAGACTTCCTTGTTTGTTAAAACCATTAAATTCTAGAACAGAAAAGTTCAAAAGCTGCATTTTATCCTGTTCTTGTATTCAAACTTGGATGATTCAAACAGTGATGGTCTCAGCTGTTGAGGAAGTGCAGACTCTGAATTCAGATTTGCAAATGTAACATAAAAATAGAATCAGTTCTCAAATATCTTGGGTTTTAAATGCATTTCTCCTTTAAGTCCATTCACATCTTAGATAATTTTAACAGTAAGTGAGTTTTCCTTACCCAAATGACCAAACCAACCTGCAATAAAATCTAGACAACTTCTAGATGTCTCTTCTAGCCTTTTTTTGTTTGTTTTTTGTGGTCCTGCTATCCTCCATTATGTCTCCATTGTGATACTGTAATGCAAAAAAATGCACGTGCAGGAATAAGCTACCTCCTGAATGCAACCAGAGTAATATTTCTTCCCATGACCAGACTTGTTTCTTCTTTATTTTTTCTAACTTAGGGTATGAAAGTGAACGAGATGAATGGATAGCTTTACTTGTAAGAGTCAATCTACTTATAAATCCAGTGAAGTTTCTTCCATACATACACTCACTTTGGATCAGACCTTTATGAATGAAGCTCTTTAGAGAAGAGCTTATGGCTTTCATTTGCATGTGAAGTACATGTGTTTTCAGAATGTATGGCAGTAGGAACAGTAAAGAAATTGGAGCTTAATCTTTCATGTGAGACATTGGTTGAACTGATGAACTGTTTTTGTTTGCCTTTTGAAAATTGTAAATCGTCTCATCAACGAAAAAACAGAGGGTGCTGACTGGCCATTATGTGGTCATCATGTCATTGATGTGGAAGAATGTGGCAGGTCTAGCAAGCATCATCTTGGTTACAACTTTGTCATTAGGAGCCATAGTGAAGCTATAAGAGTATATTGTAGGCTGACCTATCAAGCAAAGTAAAGAGTTTCCTTTGTTATCATTTACCAAAATGTACATTAATAAAACCACACAAAGTGGAGACTTCCTTTCTTCCACTCAAATGCCAGATATGTCTTTTGTGAAGTGAACATGAAAGCAGTGAGGTGAGGCTGCTTTATTTTCTATTTTAAACAAGCAGAATCTTACTCACAAATGAGCATGCCAGTAACTTAGTTCCAAAATCAGGTATCTAGCAGGAATCTAGCTTGGCACCAGTGATGGCAGATGAAAAAGAAAAGTAGCATAAATTGAATGTATTTTCCTGTGATTCATCAAGAACTGTGGTTTTCCTGTTGAAATTAAGCATTCCAAAATAGGTGTAAAAAAATAGAGAATTGAAAAGTGATGCAAGAGGGAAATATTTTGGTAACTTGATTAAAGGTGTGCAGTATCTAAAGTATTTCTAAAATGAGGGTTTCTATTGTGCCTTTCTTTTTTTTACAGACAGTCATTTTAGAAAATGAAGAGCTTCCTAAAATATTTCTTGATTTTCTGAGCATTCGCCATGTACCTACCTTGCCAAAAGCAGAAAGCTGTGGGTAAGCTCTCATTTACTCAAAAATACATGGAGGCCAAAAGGCCCATATCCACTCAGTGCTGATGCAATTCCATTGACTTAAAATGGTCTTGCTGCCAACTCTAACACTGTAAAATAAATGAACATTAGGTTCATGTTAAGTATGTTTATATATCCCCAAAAGGTCATAAAATAAATCCAGCCTGTTCAAAGACAGAAGTGAAGTTTAATGTAATACTCTTGGAAAGCAAATGAGTTTAGATGAGAAAAGTATGATTTTTCTCATAGATCTTGAGGTATCTACTGAAATGTAAGATTTTCATAAACACTCACTAAAATTGCATAGAAAGACTTTGCTTGTGTTTTACGGTTTTAGTATCTGCACAAAATAGAAGTTGATTTTGTGATCATTTTATGATCTCCCTCTCAGTGTTCGAAAATGAGGTCTTTCACCTTTCTGATGATATCTACTCCAGTGACCCAACTGCTGGAAGGGTTCTAAATCAGAACAGCAGAAGGGACTGTTAGTATAAAGAATGTAATGACTACGGAAGTACCCAAAACAGTGTAAGAGGAAGCTCTGTTACCTCTGCAACTGTGAGCTTTATAGGGGGGATTTCTTTTTCTCTGTAAGTTGCCATGGTTGATAGTCCAGAAGCATTACCAGAACTTGCTCCCCAGAAAGCCACATGGCCCTTTTCCACTTTGGGGGAGGCTCTTTGCATCTGCAGTGGTGAGAAGGGAAGTTAACTTGTAGATAATTTGGAGGTTTCTATGGCCCAGGGCAGCATCCAGAGTAATTCAAAGTGATTCAGAAGCTACAGACTTGTAGTTGTCACTTGCAGTTAGTGACATCAGTCAGTATCTTCAGTGTGACTGTATCCCAAAACTTAATAGATAGATAGATGGAAATGCTTGTGAATCTGTTACAGTAAAATGGATGATGTCATTTTCAAGTAGTGCTGGTTGTAAAACGATAAAATCTCCAACATTCATTTCATTAAACTGCATCATGCAGCCACTGATCGGAAAAAGATCGCAGCCTTTGGTGGTTCTTAAAGGATTTTGGTGGTATTAATTGTAAAATTAATTTTGTTGTAACCAAAGTTTCCTCTCACTTTACTTTCAGCTCTTTTGATGAAACAGAATCTGAAGAATCAAGGTAAGCTTGATTCCTACTCTTCCTAGGACATCTGGTTATCAAACTACTTGAAATTATTGGTGTTTACTGTATTTGTTCCTTGCAGTTGACAAATTAGCGGTGGTTTAGCATTAAAATTAGATGTGATTGTTAAATATTATGGCTAGTTTCATCAGTTGTGCTAGATCCATCCATTTGTAGTGTGAATTGAGCATCCTTATGCTAGTATTGAGAAATTCCATACAAAACTAATAGAATACTGCTAGTTTGGAAATGTATCTGGGAATGTATTTTTTGTAGCAAAAAGATTTAGCAGAAGAAATTAGAGATTTGGGTTCTACCCTATGCATTTGATGGAGGATTAGGTATCTTTACATGTATCTGGTTGCACTGCTTGTCATGTTTATGTACAGAGCAGAGAGCAGAGGGCTGGGCAGGCTGTCTGTACTTTGACCAGTGGGAGTCAGGCCTTTGAGGGGCTTCCAAGGACTATTCCTCTGTGGGTGAGGAGTAAGCAACCCCTTTAGGGGCTGCAAGGACATGGTGACATTTTGTGTCTGTTTGGTATCCTGAAGAGGCTCTAGACATTATTGTAGATGATCCTGTAGCCTGCGTTACACCAAGTGCCAGGGAGCAGAGTAGGATCAGGGTCTCAGAGCCAGCTGCAAGCTACCCCTCCTGGATGCAGCCCCTTCACCTCCAACTTCACACTGATGGTTTCACTGTGTGACTGAGGAGCAGCAAGCTCCAGGAGATGCAGGCTGCCCTTTGGGGCAGTGCAGGTGTGCGCAAACACACTACGTGGCTCCACCTCACTGTATCAAAGTTAGTTTGTAGAATATTCTGTTTGCTTTCCCTTGATACTGACATTCCTGTTCTTGACCTTTCCAGCAAACTGTCCCACCAGCCTGTGCTGCTGTTCCTAAGGGATCCATATGTCTTGCCTAAAGCCAATGGTAATCAAACCTGTCATCTGTTAACAGCTCTTTACTGATCTGACCCTGCACTGCATAAACCACATTATTATTAATACTGGCCTACTCGAGTGACACTGGTCCAAAATCTAGTAACCTGCCAATAAAACAATAGGTTTTTTGTAAGAAACCATTAAAACACTAAGTAGGGTGGGTGATTTATAAAAGGCTGGAATTTTCTTCCCCAGTTGTTCTCTCAGACAAACCTACTGAGAATTCAAATCAAACAATGAAGAACATTGCTTTCCTTTTCTTGTTGTTGACCCTTTGGGCTATTTTGCATGAAGGATTTGAACTTGGAGACCTAGTCCTTTCTAAGTGCTTTTTCCCTAAACACCAGTCGATCTACTGCAAACATGTTTGTATTTCCATTTGGATTACTACTATTTCTTATCGTTTATAACCTCTAGAGCTCTTTACAGGGAAAAAGAATGTATACTTTAATTGATGTTTTTCACAGGACATTTACATTAGCCTTCATCTCATAATATGTGGTTCAAAAGGGTGTTTGAAATAGCTTGTTATAAACCCTTTCTTTAATAAAAGGGTCTTTGAATTATTAATTCAGAGAACTTACCCTCTCTTAAATTAAATGTGTGCAGGGAGAAAAAAGTACCATTTTCAGAATGTGTTCCTCCTGATTTTGTCATTTTATTTGTTTGAACTGTTACTTCTACTCTTTTTTTTAAATGTAGTATGCTTTCAAGAGAGAATTTTCTCTGTGAGCTGCATGTTAAGATTCTTTTCTAATGTAGCATTTTGTTTGATTTTACAAAATACTGTGTGAAAATCAATAGTCAGATTCTTAAGCTGCCTTGAAAATCATAAAATTTTTAAGAGCAAATTTAGGAAAGAACACTCTTTTGCCTGTATTTTCTCGGCCAATGGAGTGTATACTTCCTTGAGATTTTCTCAAGTTGTATATAAATACATGAAGGGAGGATGTAAAAGAGGAGAAAGCCACTCAATTTTCAATACTGCCCAATGACAGGACTAGAACATCAGGAAACACTTTTAACTGAGCCCAGGCAGAGGTTGCCCAGAGTGGTGGTGGAATCTCCATCCTTGGAGACATTTGGAAGCTGTCTGGCCATGCTCCTGAACAACTGGCTGTAGGTGCCCCTGCTTGAAGCGGGGATTGGACCAGATAACCTGCAGTTGTCTTGTCCAGAGTGCAACCATTCTATGTTTCTGTTGTTTTTTCAAACTGTTATCAAAACCACAGGGACAAGACTCATGTATTTTGAGAGAGTTAAATAGGAAATGTCCACTCTGGCTAGTAGTTTGGCCCAAAAGTATTGACCCTATTGAGTGTTACTGAACTCAGATTTGTGGTTCTAGAGCAAAACACAGAAAGCAGGGGTCCTGTGTGACCCAGGCCCACATCAGAAGACATATTACAGGGTTGTTTAGTTCTTACTTTGACTTAGCACTAGTCTGGTCACATGGACTGAATGTCCATTTGAGGCCAGAGTGCAAATCAAAAAATCAATGAACCGAAGCACTGTAAGGAGAGAGGGTCCCTTCACAAGGTCACTTCTGACCCAAATGACAACAATAATGAAGGAGCACCCACAGAGTTACCTCTGCTTAAAAGTTGTTCCAGATGCTGCCTATACTAATATTGAGAGTGAGCCACACTGCATGTCTTAATCTTACTGTTTAATGCTCCTCCTAACTGCAAACTTGATTCCTCGAGAGCAGGGTGTAAATTATGAATATCATTTAGTTTCATACCATTCTGAAGAGATTAAATCAATTTCATATGGAGTTGTACAGATGGCCTTAATATTTCCAGCTCACATGTAACATTTTGTTCTAAGACATCTGTTTGGGATTTTGCTGTTCAGTGATGGTATTTATCTTCCTTCCATAACGTGTACTCCAAGGCAGGCTAAGCTTCCTTTTTGTGAAATCATTAGGAACTTCGTAATGAATTTTGTAACTACTCTTTCAAATATTGCTTTTCTTGGATTAAGATAAAAGCCTCTTGTATTGTATAAGATTGTATAAGATGTTAAATATTAAGTAGGCCTCATTAATGACATCTGAAACAAAGAATATTTCAGACTTTTGCCAAGGAATTTTCTGGCCTTCACCCAAAAAATTTAGAGTTTTTATGGCAGGCGAATATTCTTTGTCTTTGAAAACCATAAATCATTACATTTGCAAATTCTTCTTTAACTTAGTGAATTAAAACACAAATTAGAATGTGAGTTGTGGTTTCAAAAAGGGAGAAGAAAAAAACAAGTTGTAAATCTAGAAGCTCTACTAGTTAATTCAAGTCTAGTTAGAAAGAAACACAGTTTTTACACAACTATCAATGCCTTTAATTCTTCTCCTTTGTTTTTAGTTTGCAGCACAGACAAAATATAGATGAGCTTTCTAAAATTTTCCTTCTCAGGTCAGTTCTTACTTTGAGAGATTCTAATTCCCTTGTAAAAACAGCCAAGGTTTTTCAACCAATGACCAAAAGGAAGTGTTCACTAACAAATAACTATTTGTTGTATGTTTTCCTTAAAGAAGGTGAACAGTTGTTTCAATCAGAAGTCAGGATACAGGACTGCCTGTGTTAACATATTTCCATAAAATAGGAAACAGTGTGAGTTTTAAACAAAATAAATAGCTCTTTATGGAACATAATACTCAAGTAATATTTTTACCCTTTCATTGCACTGTTATTGGTATTTATAGAATAGAGTCTTCCCATTATTCTAATGACCAGGCTTTAAGCACTGTTAAGTTGCAAGACAAGTTTCCAAAAATAAGATTCACAGTTACAAACACACTGATTTTCAGATTACCTTTTTCATGATGTATCTCACAGTCTGAGTGCATATCGCTTTTTTTGTAAGGGTATGGGGAGTTAAAAAAAAGCAGTACTCTTGAAAAGTGAAGGAAAAACCTAATATGCTGTAAATTGAAGAGAATACCTAAGAAGCAATGAAAAATGGAATCTGAGATTTACTGTCACTTGTTTGAAAATTGTTCTGATGATTTTTTTAAGCCATGAAAATATCACAGATCTGCAAGACTGTGCTTTGATGTATTCATACATTTAACTTAAATGGATATACCTGACCTTTTTAAGCAGCAAAGGATCACAGTGACTCTAATGTTGTAACATTGCATCATTTTTAAAATCAATCCTTATTTTCTATATATACTGTATGTTATAGAAGAACCAATCAAAACTGATTTCTAGAACTGCAGCATTTAATTTAGAAGGAAAGCATCAGATGATTGCCTTTACAAGTATATTTAATAACATTCTGACAACTGCATACGGTTATTCTACCAGGGTAATTTGGGACAGCTGAGCTTGTAAGATTTGAGAAAACACTACTGAATTCAAAATATTAACTAGTAATTTATAATATAACTTACTGTGAGAAATTGGGAAGAATTATGCATGTATTGTTTACAGTGGAGGTTACAGTTTGTTAAAAAGTATCTTTTTGTAACATCTGTTATATTCTGTAATCACATTATTAATACCAATTAAATAACACATATAAGCTAGTAAGCTTTTTTTGTTTTAATAAAGTCCAAATCTACTTTATGCTCAGTATTTTTACCTCAGAAGTTATTTTTTGAGAAAGAATTAGGGGCAAAACCTACTTTCCATCCACATTAGGCAATCTAATTTATCAATTATCTAATGTTTTTTAGAAAAGTTGGATCTCCCTTTTTTGAATATCCTGTAGGCTGATAGTTGAAGTTTTGATTAGTGTGGAGAGTTCTGTATCAGAAAAAGTCTATTCTTAGAGGCAAATCTGTTTCCTACTATACTAGTCATTTTGAGGTTGTAATATGTGATCAGAAATTCTGACTATTAATGCCTGGTCATTTAAGTAAACCCTTCATTAAAAAATCAAGTGTATTTCAAAAATCTTTTCACTTCAATAATGTACATCCTGCCATTCCTCTGCTTGGATCTGTTACTGTGTTCTATCACCTAATTCTTTCATGTCAAACTGAACATGAAAATTAACTGCCAGTTTCATCTGCATCTGTGATAAAGAAATACTGGGGATTTTTTCCTTCAAATATTATAGGATGACTTTTTGTAACAT
>VYZS01058896.1:2882-19952 GCA_013400695.1 Neodrepanis coruscans | reverse complement strand
GGGATAAAAAATGCTTTCAAGTATTTATTTGAAATTAAAGTTTATTTATTCAAAACACATCTGTATTTTACTATTTTTTTAATTTTTAAAAATGCTGATACTGTTACAGAAAATATTTTCAGTTGAAAAGACAGAAACAAATATTGCTAAATTTTCCAAATAACATAAAAGTCTGTATTTTAAACCTTGAAAAGACAGAATTACTGCTATAATTTTTCAGGACAGACTTCTTCTGCAAGATCTAAAATTTAGAGGGATATGTCTTGAATTTCAAGGAGTGAGAGCTCCATAAAGCTATTATAGAAATGGTCATAGCTTTTATGTATTTGTCAAATGATGAGTATTGCCTATATATAGCCTCATGTTTTGAGGAGAAAACTCGATGGATAGTTGAGATCATTCAAAAACAGGCATGAAAGAGAAGTGTTTAAATTTTACTTTACATTTTGACTGTTCATCTCACCAGTCACCTACTTCAATTACAAATGGTTCCTTCACAGCTATTTTGCCACTGTTCACAATCACACAGTCTTGAAGGGGCCGGTCATGTTCATCTGTCTGCTGGAGTTCGATTGAGTGCACCACAGACTGTTAAACACAAATAGACAAACAGAGAAGAGATCAGTTTGGCCAAGGAAACTCCAGTGGCTGAAGTCTGGTACCACATAAACAACTAAATGCTTATAGCATCACTGTTAATTAACCAACTTCTGAACAAGAAGTGGGAACCCTGATGTGTTCCCACGTGTTCTTTTTCCCCACATTAACAGTTACGCCACTCTGCAACTCACATATTAACAGCTATGCCACTCATGTTAACACACTTGACAGAACCACAAGGGAAGTTTCCTCTTCTAGAAACACTGTCATGCAACAAAAACATCATTGAAGGGGCAACTGAAAACACATTCAGCTGACCAACTTCACACATACAAGGTTCTATCTCCAACTCAGGAGGAGAAAGTCAAACCAGAAATCAGAAACTATAATTAATTGTAAGGATGATTTCTTACTGTACTGCATAACTGTTCTTCCAGAAATCCAGCTATTGGTTTTACCTTTAGCATATGACACACACATAGAAATTTTAAATGTGGTACCATGCTACCAGTAGTTTAAAAGGGCAAAATGCAGTTAGGTGTATTGACTACCTGGCTTTGCATATTTGTCCATCAATCTGACTAAAATAAAATCTAGTGTAAGTCTCTCCTCAAAAATTTTGAGCTCCTCCTTTAGGTCATGAAAATTGAATTCAATATGAGTGTGGAAGTGCGGGGCAAGTGTTCTGATGAGGTTTTCAAATTCCTCAAAGAATGGATTTGTCCAGCAGTTTGTGTTTTCCTCATTAATTTCAAAATATAAAGAAAGGAATCATTTAAAAGGAAAACCAAACTAATATATTCAGGTAAAAGTACCATTTCTGACCTTAAAATTCTATTTGGCCTTTGATCAGTTTTGCACCTATGTACAGTTTGACAGAATTAACTAGATTTTTTTTTTCATTTGTAAACAGATCTGAATATATGTATGAGTATACTTTACACTGACATACCTCTAAAAACCCTAGTAGTGAAAGCGTTACCCATAACTAGCACATGGTACAAAATTAGATTTTTAGCTTGTGAAAAAAAATTATTTCATGGCTAACAGTGTTAGTGAAAGGAGGACCTGAATTTACATCACGTGTAATCTGTAAATGTGTCAGTGTTGATTTCAGTGGCTTGTGACTCAGTGAAACATGGGCTGTGAAAGCCAAAAGCAGGATTTAAGTTTCCATTTCTGCAGTTACCATTTGCTATTTCAGTTCTAAATTGTCCAGTTGAAGTTCTTCACAATCATTTTCTACCTTGAACCACAATTGTGTAAATTAATACGGATATAATGTGGCAGAATTTGTCTAGATTTCTTTGTATTAATCTTGCACTACTTTCAACTTACCATTCCATCAAGGACTTTGCCAAACACTACATGTTTTCCATTTAACCAGGAAGGCTTTGTCACACTGATGAAGAACTGTGATCCATTGGTATCTGGGCCAGAATTAGCCATGCTAACCCATCCAATTCCATAGTGTTTGAGCTTGAAGTTCTCATCTGGAAATTTTTCTCCATAGATGCTTCTTCCTATGACAAAAAGTAAGAAAGCAAACACTTAAAAAACAAAACAAACCCCCAAAAAATCCAACACAAGGAAACCTCACCCTTTTCATTCAAGAAGGGGAAAAAACAAATACAAATTCAGGACTTGAAGGTTCATTGTTTGAGTAAGCACAGCAACATCACTGTTCCATCATCAGTGATTCCATAACTAAAACGGTTTTGCATGTAAAGAAAAAGGTAAGCTAAACCACAAAGAATAAGGAGGGAGTAGTTAAAGCTGATGATGCTTCATCCTTTAACAAGCAAGTTGAGTACCTTCAAAGTTCCTACTTACAGACATCACTGAATAGTATACTTCATCCTATTCAACAAATTTAAATTACATAATTATGGCCACTAACAATAAGGCTGTTGTGTTTTTTGAGAATTTCAGTATTTTCATCTCTTCCTCCTAATAAGAATTTCTTCAAACATGTTTAGAAACATATGACGATCAGATGGAGGTTAGACTAAAATACTTGGTGTGAATTTGTACAATCCTGACATAAAGATTTTGATGTTTCTAAAATAGTTCAGAAGAGAAAACATTTCAGTCCTGTTTAAACCACCATCACTTTGAAAAGAGAAGGCTGTCTGTCTCATTCTTTACCTGTGCAGTGCCTAGAACAAAGGGGACATTTCTCCCAACATGATCGGATACTGTCCCAATAAACAGTAGTAGCAGGAAAATAATCACTGCCTATCTTTAATGCTAAAAACTGTGTCTTTGGTATTTTAGTCTTCCCCATTTTTCACTGCAAGGAATAGGAATGTGCATTTTCCATTCTACCCCAGCAGGGAAATCACTAACATTGTATGCAGACAGTTCAAATTGTAGCAGATGTGAAGATGTGCATGAAAAGGAAGAAAAGAAATCCAAAGCCAGAATGCATGCAATGCAAGAGATGCTGCAATTGGATTGCCCTCCTTAGTGGACTGAACTGGAGGCTCAGGAGGGAGCAGTGACACACACAGCCAGGAATCACACCACCAGTAAGTTCATGGTTTCAGTTTTAGTATAAGGACAAAAAAGAGAGGACATGACCCTCATTTTCTATTTTTTATCTCTGTTTTCAAATCTCCTCTCATTGCACATTTCAGAAGGCTCCTCAGAACTGGCTGAGCTGAGGGCAGAGAGGACAGCCTCCTCCTTCCCTACCTGCCTTCCTGCTATGTGCTTTCACTGTTTCATCACGGATTAGATTTCTGCTGGATGACTTGAATTGGTTCACGTATACATGCAATCAGTGAGTGCCTCAGGAAAGGAGCGCTGTCACAAAGCCAGAGCAGGGGAAGGGTGGAGACATCCATCTTTTGGAGACGGTAAATTGTAGGAGCAGCTCAGCTGGTCATGTGGCTCCAGCCCAGCACGCAAAGCCATGCTTCTTGAATGGGGACAAGTCACAGACAGAAAAGAGCTATCTGAAAAAACTGAGGACAAAGGAAGAGCTACACATACTTATAAGCAGATAATCCAAATAAATGCAGCTTACATTCCAAGATTCTTGGAAAAGTAATAAATGGTCTCAAACAAATGTGGAGTTTTTCTTCATTTATGTGAGCTGAAAGAATGAATATGCTGGTTTGTCCATCTTTTCAGCAAACATTTGAAAAAAGAAAAGGGAAACTGCAAGATACTAAGCATGTTACCTCCTGATCCATCTCCTGCTGTAAAGTCTCCTCCTTGAATCATGAAGTCTTTGATCACACGATGAAATTTACTTCCTTTGTATCCATATCCTCTCTAAGAAAATGAAATAACTCTTTAAATGAATATAATATCCAGTTCTGTACAGTCATATGGAAGTACACAAGTTGTGAATGGGTAAATTTCACAGAATATACTACCACTCCATAGAATACTGGCAAGAAAGACATTAAACTGAGGTGCCGGGGAATGAAGCTGGACTACGCTGCCACAAAGCAAGTACTGTTCAGGTGATTAAAGCCATTGTCTTTATTTGACTGGTATCTGACCACAGTAATTTTATATGTTAGATCTGAAAGCCAGGACTGATTGAGGTGGTGATATCCAACAGCTCATAATTGCATCTTGCTAGGAACCTAGCAAGACACAAATCAGTGCAGAGTCTTGGGGGTGGCACTCTTGCACAGTCTCCAATGAAATAAGATCAACAGTTCACAATTGAAATAGCATTAAACAAATATTGCCTTCCCAATCAAAACTTGGGGACACAGTGGAAGAAAATCACAAACATACTTCTCCAGTTGCCAATGCAATGAAGTTCTCCACAGTCTTTGGGACAACTTTTCCAAACAATCCAATTACAATTCTGCCAACATCTTTGTCTCCAATCTTCACATCAAAGAACACCTGAATATTTTTGTGAAAAGAACAAAAGTGATAGAAACGTGAGCACAACATATGGCCAAGCTTTTCAAAGTATCAGGTGGTAACAAACTAATTGTGGCTGTTCTGTATTAATAGTGTCTTCCCATTCTTAAGGGCGCTACCAAGGGAGCCACCAAAATCAGATTATGCAGAAAACTGTTGAGAACTTGTTGCTCTCTGTTTTGATTCTTACTGCCCTCAAGGGCTCAGAACTGCTCTATCACAAGTAAGACAGCAGTGTTCAAAAAGATTTTTTCCCACACAGGCATGTCTTTAAGGCTGCCTGGAAAAGATAAAATATAAAAATAAGGAAGAACAATTATGTTATTCCCATGTGGCAAAAAATAATGAGGAACTATAGTACTGTCAATTCCCACAAGCAATCCACTCATAATCTTCATTCATCTCCTCTACATAAATAAGTAGAGACAAAAGCCTAAATCTCATTAAATCGATCAACAGTGGGAAAAGAATTCTACAGCTCAAGCAAACCATTGCTTTCCTAAATATGAATTCAACCCTGACAGAGAAATAACCAGGCCAAATCATTCAGCCAAATCATTCATGCCTAAAATCTTCCACGTATATATTGCTGAGAAGCAACCTCAAAAAGGCAAATGAGTTATAAGGCATTTTAATATAGTTCAGAATCTATGAATGCATATTTGAACGTGCAAAAATGTTCCAATAATTACTGAATATAGGAACAGCTGTCAGGAAATGAGGCAGTTTGAAGTTCTGAAAAAGTTACATAAAGGCTATTACAACTTCTAGGAAACAGTACTGTGTATTCCTGTGATGTGGTATTTGCTGTTCCTTGTGGCACTCTACCAAGTATTACTTGTCTGCAATGCTACGAAATTAGTCCAATAATGATAATAAATGACCACAGTCTCTCCAACATGAATGCCTCTTTCACGCTCTCCTACTAAACATTTCTACCGTTTCTTGATCTTCCATGTGGTTTTGATGTTGAACTTTTGGCTAATGCTATAAAAGCACTATAAAGAAAATAAAATTCTTTTTGATACACCTCATTAATTTCCTTGGCACTTGGCACTGCATAACATACTTCTTAGATGTGTGGCTCCCAAAGTACTAACAGCACACTTTCACTAACTTTTTAACAGTTTTATAAACAAACCTCTCTGAATTTTGCCGCCAGGGTTATCTAGGTAAGGGATATTGCCTGCCTACACTTTCTAAATGCACCCTATTATGTCTGGAAATGTTCTAGTAGAAGGACTGCCTGAAATATATAAGCAAATATATAAGTAACACAACCGAGGCTATCTAACGGTCGCCTCAGAGAGCAGCAACATCAAACACATTCACAGAGCACACGTAGACAAGTCCATCACATGTTCTAAACCCAGCCCAACAGAAGGCTTCATACATGGCATTGCTGCTAGCCTAAGCTGCAAACCCAGTACTTACAAAAAAGCATTTGAGAACAAACAGCAAGTTCCTGCCTTCCCATTAGCACTTCACAAACCTGCTCTGCAAGCTTGGTGATTTTCTGAAATCTATGCACTTTCTAATTATGCACCACATAATGTGCTTGTGCATATTTCTGGCCAAAAAATCAAGAACAGAAATATCTGGTAGCCCTAGATGCTACTTCTGCATAGAAAAGCCATGTTCTCTTAAGCAGATTTCCTCAAGTTCTCTTGAAAGTCAGTAAGAATGTAGACACTAGTGAGCTGGTCGACACAGCACTTTCAAATCTCAAAAACCAGCTGGCCAGATTCTTCACCAAAAACTGAAAGAAAAAACCCAGAAATTTTCAGTCCTATTAATATTTATATAAATATTTACTCTTACTTACAATTTGCAGTTAAGTATTTCAAGACTGAAATGAAAAAAGAACACATCAGTAAGAGTGGCTGGTTCTCATGAACATACTCATCTATAACTTACACAAGACGGTGTACATCTCATTGAAAAAAAAGACGAGCATTCAATTATGGGGGGGGTGGGGGAACTGACTGCGAAATGAAGATCTTGTGACTCTTAGAGACCAGGTAATATCATGACAAATGAACTCCTGATAAATGCAAAAATACTCCATATGGTATACAGCCACAACAAGAGGTCCAAAATCACCTACCACTCCAAACATCACATATGGAGTCACCCTCAACAGTTTTACGAAAAGTTTGGTTTTAGGCTTGTGAAGGTCAGAGAAGGAAAATGAATGTTAGAAATAATTAAAAATGGATACAGACAAGAAATAGGCATAATTATGCCCTGGCTTACATATATACTATGTGTTCATAACCTGAGTGGTGCATGTAATTCTGGCTTCTCTACTACAGAATGATAAAACCAACCCCCCAAAAATGTAGAAAAATGAGCAGAACAGATGCTCAAAAGATATGGAATACCTTTTGTATGAAGAAAGATTAAATAAAACTGCAAGCTGGAAGAGAGAAACATGGTGTGATTTGATGAGCTTTGTAAAGTTACCACTGCCTAAGACACAGAAAATTGGCAGCTGCAATTTTTATGTGCCACAACAATCAGAAAAGGCAGGCAGAGTGTCTGAAGAAGGAAAGTACTTTATGCACAATTAAATATATTAGTATATACTGCCAGAAGATTATCTGGAGGTCAAAATGTATGAAATTTACCCCCCCCAAAAAAACCAATCCATGGTCTAGAAGTCCATGGCAATGAAACTGTAGGCTGCTGTAGACAACAGTGGCAATGAAGTTCAGAAACAAAAGCACAGTCTGTGACTTAGGAAGCTGAGGCCGTGTCAGAGGAAACAGCTCTGCCCCTGTTACACTTCCGAGAGTGTAGGCATCTTTGGGAGCACGGATACACTTTCTCTGGAGTGTAGCTGGAAAGGTACTTTGTGTCAAAACCATGTAATTCCTGCTTTGTCCAAAGCTGCACTAGACATCCCACCTCTCACACCAAGCAAATGGCTTTGGAAAGAGATGCTGGGATGCTGCAATAACCAGGTGAATCCCCATCCTGCTGACAGGTACCACAGCCCCCAAGTCCATCTTGTGGGCTGTGCCATCTGCAGTGGCCACATGTGCCGCTGGCACACAGCCCATCCTGCCCAGGAAGGAGGCCGGCAGCACTGAGCCTCACCAGCTCCCTGCCCACAGCTCCACTAGCAGCACGCTTTAAGGTGTCACATGCACCAGTTGCCCAAGTCCATCATCGCTGGCAGGAACGACAAGGAAGCAGGAAACAAGGAGGAAATGAAGCGACAGCTTTCAACACCAAGAGTTTCACAGAATCACAGAATGCGTCAGATCAGAAAGGACCATTGGGGCATGGTCTCACCTCCCTGCTCAAGTAGGGTCATTCTAGAGCACATGGCATCCAGACAGTTCTGGAATACCTCTAGCGAGGCAGACTCCACAACCTCTCTCGGCAATGTGTTCAGTGTGTGGTCACTCACAGCAAAGAAATTCTTCCTCATGTTCAGGTGGAACTTCCTCTGCATCGGTTTCTGCCTGTTGCCTCATCCTATTGCTTGGCACCACTGAGAGACTGGGTCCATCTTCTTCACATACCCCCTCTTCAGGTACTTATATACATTGATGGGGTCCCTCTTCTCCTCTCTTCTCGAGGCTGAACAGGCCCAGGTCCCCCAGACTTGATGCTCCAGTCCCTTGATCAGTCCCTTTGTAGCCCTCTGCTGGACCCGCTCCAGGAGTTTCAGCCAAGAGGGACAGGGAGGAGAGAAAAAAACCCACTGCACACCCGACCGCAGTGTGGTTAAACCCGCCTGCTCGGGGCAGCCTGGCACCACCAGCAGTCCCGAACTCCCCCTGGCAGCAGCAGCGGCTGCAGCAGCGCTGGTGGGGTATGGAATTTGAAGGTTTCCATTCCTGCAAGACAGAGGCTTTCGGTGGCCCGAACTCTGTGCTGTGCCAAGCACCTACAGAAAGGCAGCCAGCCCGCCCAACCAACCAACCACGCAAAACCCCTTAAAAAGTTATGGCGTTTGTCCAAGCCTCCCCAAACGCTCTCTGCCCGGGATGCGGAGCGGCAAGGAGGGAGCTGGCCCTGGGAGCGGGGCAGCGGCAGCCGGGCGGCCGCCACGCCGAGAGGCATCGCCCGCAGCGGCCGCGGGGCTGCGGAGAGAGCCCCGCCGCGGGTGCCCCGACCGATCCCGAAGCGAACAGGCCGCAGGCGAGAATCACCTTGGCTGTCACGCTGGGTCCTCTCCTCTTGAAGGCCTGGGCCGCCGGGGTCAGGAAGCACAGACAAGCCACGGCGCCCAGCAGCGCCGCCGGCACCCCACGGCCCATGGCGCTGGGACGAGCGCTGCGGCGCCTGCGCCCGGAGGAGGGCGGCTCCTCCCGGTCGGGCGGCGGGGGGGCTCCTGGAGCCCTCACCCGCCCGGGGGGAGCCCCGCGAAGCCACCGCCCATCACGGCGGGGGCGATCCCGCGTCCCAGGACGGTCGGCGCGGGCCCTGAGGAGCTTCGGTGTCGGCGCTGCCCGGGCGCGGGGGCTGCCAGGACGGGACCCGTCCCGCTGTCTGGCTGAGCTGGGGGTGGGTGCTGTGTGCCCGCCCTCGGGCTCAGCCTCTGCAAAGGGGAGCCACAGACATCTGTGAGGGGCCCGGCTGCTCAGCCCTCGGCTTCGGCCAGGCCGTGTGCCCGCGCTGCGCCCGGGACGTCGCAGAGGTGCAAGAAGTAGGCAGAATATTAAACGCTCAAGGGATTGAGCCAGCAGTGTGTCCTTGTGGCCGCGAAGACCAATGTCATCCTGGGGTGCATTAGGAAGAACATTGCTGGCAGGTCGGGGGAGGTGGTCCTGTCGCTCTGTTGAGGACTAATCTGCCGTGCCGTGTCCAGTTCTGGGCTCCTCAGTGAGACAGAGACGTGAAGCCACTTGGAGCAGGTCCAGCGGAGGGAACAAGGATAGTTAAGGGACTGGAACCTCTCTCTCATGAGGAAAGACTCAGCGGTCTGGGCCTGTTCAGCCTCAAGAAGAGGCGACCAAGAGACAACCTCATCGATATCTCTGAGTATCTGTAGGGGGTGCCAAGGAGATAGATCCAGGCTCTTAGTAATGCCAAGTAACAGGATGAGGCAAAGACCAGAAACTGTTGCACAGAAAGGTTCACCTGAACACCAAGAAGAGCTTCTTCACTGTGTGGGTGACCACACGCTGATTGCCCGGAGAGGTTGTGGACTCTCCGTCACTGGAGATATCCAAGAACAGTCTAGATGCAATCCTCTGCAATGTGCTCTACAGTGACTCTACTTGAGCAGGGAGGTTGGACCAGATGCTCCACTGTGGGCCCTTCCATCCGGATCCTTTCTGTCATTCTGTGATTTTGAAAGTGGATCGTTGTCTTTGGTGTATTTCATGTGCTGAGAAGAAATAAGAGAGCCTGTGAGGCACTTGTAGTAATTCTGGGTTCACTTCTATTAACAGTGGAGGTACATTTCTTGGCACCCAAGTCAGCAACCCTGGCTTTGAACAATAAACAGCAGTACTAGAGGAATTTATCAAATGCAAATATATCTCCCCAGCCATTTCCTGCCAAAACAAGAAGTGGGATCCAAGTCTAGTAGATTAGCTTTGACTCTGACCTCTTACTTTCTCTGTTCAAAAATCATTTGCATTCAAGACCTGACTCAAATGGTGCTGTTGCAGTCCCTAGAAAATTTGCGAATTGTAGCACACACTGAAATTTTGTGGCCTCTCAACTGCCAGCATATGAAAGAAAAGTTTTACTAGATATTGATATACTGCAAACAGAAGGCTTGCAGTGCCTTATGTAAACACATTGGGGACTAAACTCAGCAGTGCTGTGTTTCTGGGTGTACCTATGCGGAGCATTTGGTACTATTTGCAAAGCCAGCCCAGAGATCGAGTGCAGTGCCTGAGGGAGAATATGCTCTGCACCAGCACATGTACATTGCTCCTGAACCTCTCGGCTTGAGTCTGTGCCACAGACCACAAGTAGTAGACACAATAGTCACAGAACCAGAATTGTTGATGTTGGGAAAAGACCTTTAATGTCATCAACTGCCAGGCCCAGTACTAAACCATGTCCCTAAGTGCCACATCCACACATCTTTTAAATACCTCCAGGGATGGTGACCCTACTGCTGCCCTGGACAGCCTGTTCCAGTGCTTCACACAACCCTTTCTATGAAGGAATTTTTCATAATATCCAACTTAAGTCTTCCATGGCACTGTTTGGAGATATTTCCTCTTGTCCTATGACTTATGCTTGAGAGAAGAGGCCAACTCACATGTTGTTACAACCTCCTTTCAGAGATTGTAGAGAGAAATAAGTCTCCCCTGAGTCATCTTTTCTCCAGGCTGAACATTTCCAGTTCTCTCAGTCTCTTCACATGAGATTTGTGCTTCCTACTGTTCCTCATCTTTATTGCCCTCCTCTGGATATTCTCCAGCACCAAAATTGCTTTTCTTGAATGCCTGAAACTGACAAAAAGATTCAAGGTGTGGCCTCACCAGTGCCCAGTACAGAGGGACAATTTCTTTCTTGGTCCTGGTGGACACAATATTTTTGATATAGGTCAGGATGCCTTGGGTCTTTTTGGCCAACTGGGCNGGTCAGGATGCCGTGGGTCTTGTTGGCCAGCTGGGCACACTTCTGGCTCAGGTTCAGCCACTGTCAACTAGCATGCCCAGGTCCTTTCCCATTGGACTGCTTTCCAGACACTCTTCTCCCATCTCATAGCTCTGCATGGGATTGTTGTGGCCCAAGGGCAGGACCCAGCACTTGATCTTGTTGAATCTCATAAACTGACCTCATCCTATTGATCCAGCCTGCCTAGATCCCTCTGTAAAACCTTCCCACTCTCCAGTAGATCAACATTCCTGCCAAGTGTCATCTGCAAACTGACAGAGGGTGCACTTGATCCCCTCATCCAGATCATGGATAAAGACATTAAACAGTCCCTGACAATGAGCCCTGGGGAACACCACTTGTGACCAGCCACCAGCTGAATCTAAATCCATTCACCACCCCTCTCCGGGCCTGACCATCCAGACAGTTTTGCCCAGCAGAGTGCACCTGTCCAAGCCATGAACAATGTCTGCACTATGTGCTTTTCAGGCGGTCTGTCCAGCTGGTCAAAATTGTACTAGCATAGTTGTACCTAAAAGCTCACTTTTTGCTACTGAGAGGTAACAGTGGTAATGAGTATTTCTCAAAGGGGATGTCACTTTTCTACTCTTTTCCTTTCTACCCCATACGCTGCCTACACTAGTGTATTTGAGTGCAATGGAATTTCTCATCAGTAGTAAAAATTAATTTCACAGGCACAGTAGGGAGTGGCAGTTACTGATTCCACATTACATAGCACATAAGCAGAAACACCAAGTGACTATTTTCCTTAATTGATAACTGCACAAATAGATCCTCTTTCCTAAAAAAAAGTGTAAAATACATATAGTTGTACCTCCTGAGTCATAAAAGCACCTGAACTAATTTATGGCTTAACTTTGACACCTGATCTGTCTGCTGGCATTTTTGAAAACTGAAGGCTTTACTGAATCCCTGATGTGGGGACTGTGGTCAGGACTAACAACTATGGGGCCTCAGGGCACCATTCAGGACATTTATCCTGCAGCTGTTTAGATTTGTTTGTTTTAGTGAATCAAAACTTGTGCATGTGTGTATAGGTGGCTAAAGCACTTCTCTGATCCCTTCACTAGTGAGTGCCTTGTTTCACAGTCATGTTCTTCTTTAAATATCAAAGCAGGCCCAAAATTTACTATCTCTTATGCTAGATTCTTCAATATGTTGTCAGTGGACTTTCAAAGAGTATGTGAGTATGAGAATTACTCAGAGTAAACTGAGAATGTGTTAATTTTCTCTGTCAGAAAACTTAATATTATGGTTCAGCTGCCTTCCTTCCAGCCGAAACACATAATTACAGTGTTTGACTAACTCCGGGGTTGAAATTTATTGCAGAAATGTAACGAAATCCAAAGATTTTCTGATTTGTTGCACTAGTTGGATATTAAGTATAAAAGGTCTGTATTATCGTATGAACATACTAGAAAATAATTAAGCATTTTATCTGAATACTCAAAAAACCCCCAAAAAACCCTTTGCAGTCCACTTACATACCTACTCACATAAACTGTGATAGTTAAAATCCAGAAGGTGTAAATTTACTATTTCTATTATCATTATCATTCTCTGTTTAGAGAATCATAGAGTTGGAAGAGATCTTAAAGATCATCCAGTTCCAATCCCCTTGCCATGGTCAGGGACACCTCCCACTAGACCAAGTTGCTCAGACATCTGTCCAGCACTGACTTGAACACTTCCAGGGACTGAGCTTTTACAGTGTCTCTGGGCGACCTGTTCCAGTGCTTCACCACTGTTACAGTAAAGAATATCTTCTTAATATCTAACTAAAATATTTTAGTCTTTTAGTTTGAAGCCATTACCCCTCGTGCTGTCACTACAATCTACCTTTATTAAAGCTACATATTCAGTATTTGTCTGCTCTGAAGTTGTTAGTCATTGTGATTACACTAAGACATGTTGCAGGCTGGGGGATGTCCAGGAGAATATGTCAAAAACAGAAGAAAGTTTCATTTATGAGGACATATTAAATTTTTCAGTACTTTGAAGGTAATATTTTTAGGTTTGTGGTGAGGGGAACAGAACATATTCAGATACTCCAAATGCATGCAAATCGCTTAGTGAATGTTGTCAGAAATATGGAAAAACATGCAGTTGTAACTAATTCTCAGTTTTGAATTTGAAACAAGACCAGTGCTGGCTGATGAGACTGTATTGTCTCAGAGCAATTCAGTCAGAGCAGTACAATGGTTCAAATCAGGTGTAGAAGAATGAGCAAAGAGCTGGGAAGACACAAAAAAAGGTGGTTTGGCTGGGCGGCACCTTAATTTAATACCTCATAATACAGAAGGGCTTATTCAGTGTAGGTACGCTGAACAACACTATCTAGCCACAGTACCTCACAGAGTTCCCTTTCACTGTCTCAATAAAAATGTTGGTGTTTGCAAGGACTTCCCTGTTTATTGAAGTGTAAATATGTTTCATCCATGTACAAGATGGCAGTATAAGGCAGGAAGAATGAAAGGAGTGGTTGATAGCACTGAAGAGATTTAAAAACAGCAAGGTGAGACAGGATCTGGTTTACATTATCTTGTAAAGTTTATGCGCACTGGTGATGCTGCTAAATAATTTTTGGAAGAAGATAAAACAATGTTTAAAGAGCAAATCTTGAAAAGAGACAGAAACATAATATGTTCAATGAAAACTCAATTTTACACAGAAAATCTCTTCCTGATGCTGAAAGAAGTACGTGTTTTTTTTTGTAAGAATTTGATGTCATGACTGTCAAACTGAAAGTAAACAAAAGCCAGACAAACAGTAGAACTTGTGCTAGTGGTGAAAAGAAAGAAATCCTTGCAATGAAAGTAGGGAACAATACGGAAAAACCTGTTATGAACTCTTTATTTTTCTGCTTTAATTGTTCGTCATTATCTTGAAGCTTTTGGAGGTCTTTGAAATTTTTTACACAAACTGGGTACTGTCTACTGGCAATTACACTGAACTCACTGTGGTTTTGCACAGAGACAGCTTCTGCATATTAAAAAGAAAAAAAAAAGTAGCAAAATCAAGAGCGGGTCTACTACAGAAAACCGTTCTTTCCTGTTCCATCTTCCCTAGCCATGAACAATTTGTTCACCTCTTTGGTGCAGCTGATTTGAAGGCTGTTATCATTTCTTCCCTCAGTTTTCTTTCGTGTAGACTAAACAACCTCAATTCCTTCAGTCTTTCCACATGGGTCAAATATTAGAGCAGGCGTCATCTGGCTGTGTAGTTTTTAGCTGAAATATTACTTTTGTCCTTACATAGGCACATTTTGTTTTTCTTGTTTGGTTTTTTTTTCCCTTTTATGTTGATCAAGTGACATGAGGCTATTGTGACAAAAATTATGTAGCCCATTCAAAGAATATATTCAGGATATCTTGTGTTTGTAATATTGTGCACAGGACCTCTTGCATTTTGGAGCTAGCAGATGTGTTATTTTGGTGCTTGTCTTTTGAAATAATCAAGCTTTTAAAAGAACAATTTGCTACCGTCAGTCTTCAATTTAAGTAATGTTGCCTGTAATGAGATGTTTCATTGCTTCTGCTGGGCTCTTTACAATTGAGAATGGGTGCAGAAGAGAGATCTATTAAGTATACAGCATCTGACAGATTTTGATTTCTAGCTGTACTAGCACTAGCAGTAATTCTAGCACTTCCCTTCAGTGGTATGGCATGATGTGAGCTATGATTTATCATAGTGATACAGTAATAGTTCATACCCAAGTTGCTCTAGTGTATCATGTTATACAGGCAAAAATAATTCTGGCCATGATATATGTAATAGTAATGCTGTATGGTTCTATAGGCACTTTCATCGATGTTAACTGCTTGACAGCTGCCAGGATAAAACTTAAAGTAAGCACCGTGTCTTGTAAGGGTGCTGTATCTGAGCTTTTATTTTTATTTTCTCACTTTGAAATGGGTTTTTGATTCTCAAGCCTGAATCACCAGAAGTATGTCATCCCTCGCAGTCCAGATATTTGTTCATATAGTTTCACATTGCCATTGTGTTACTCATCTTGGTTTTTATTGTATCACTGACAGAAGAAAGTCATATGTTCAAAGCTAAAGTTTAATCCCATAAAGACATAGAAATGCCACCACTTCATCTTATACATCATCTGAATTATAAAATGGTTAAAAGTGATGAAATATTGAGGCTATTTTGATTCCATACAGTTCTAAGATACCACAATTAAAGAAACAACTTGAGGTCCACAAATTCTAAGTCACTGTATATGGCCTTCATGAATAATGAAGAAAGAGGTTTATGGGGAGTTTTGTTTGTGTTTTTTTGTCTTTTCCTTTATGTGACTTCAGAAAGATGGAGTGTATCCTGTGTGCTGTCTCTTATATTAAACCACTTGTAAAATGGCTTAGACTTCTTGTGTCATCTGGTGCACTTATGCAAAATAAATGTGTCCTATGCTCCCGGTAAGTGTCTTTGTTTTGGTGAATAGTTTTTAAGCTTTTTAAATTTTGTATCCAAACACAATTTGAAGTGTCACCCTTTCCACTCTAATGGTCAAAGCATTTGTTTAGGTGATACCAGCAATGTGTTTTCAAAATAGTGCAGCTGGAGCCAGCACAATTTTGAGCACTTAGGTTTACAGGATATCAGAGCTATCTGTAATTGCACATCTCACTGCAGTGAGCATCTGGCACATAGTCATTCATTTAAATTCAGTTTTTCATAGCATCTGCAGTTGCATAAGTTCTCTTAGGGGAAAATTTAAGAAGTAGTAGTGAAGCCTAGCTGTAGGGAAATTGTGTCAGATTTCTTTGTTTTCAAGCTAAAAATTCTAATATTTAGGGGGAAAAAACAAACAACAAAAAAACACAAACAACAAAAAATACCCAAACAAAAAGCTAAAACTGCATAGCATCCTAACATTCCCTTTTTTTTTTTTTTTTCTTTTCCCCCCTTTCTTTTCTCTGTTTATTACTTACAATAAAGATTCTAGTTCTCTAAACACTATTGCACATCCCTTAGCTACAGCTGTGGTCTCTCTTCCATGGAACTGCTCACACCTAAAAGTAAGTACATTGTTGTTTGAAAAGTATGCCTTTGTCAATAAATTGAAGTTTCAGTAATTGATGCTTCCAGCTTGATGATGCCCAGAGGTGCAAATCAGGATGTACACTCCATGTTTCTTGGCTCTTAAGAAAAAAGGTAATTCCTTCCTTAAGAATTCAAATGGGAAACCGAAAAGGTAACATCATGTCATAAAACTATGGTGAAGAATTTATATGGATTTGTTATTTTCATATGAGATTTTTGATGATGATAATGATGGTGATGGGTGGTGGTGGTGGGGAATGGGAGCAAGGGAAAGGCAGGGAAAGAAGGAAATAGGAAATTTGAAACAGTGAAAGCTCATTAGTTGTTTAGTAGGTAAATAGCAATGCAGAAGTAATGTTAAGAAGACAATGAACATACTCTGCATTGCTAAGGCATAAGAATGTGATTGGTCCTCACCTTTAAATACCAGATTAGATTGTATTAATCAAGAGGGAAAATTAAATTTGCAGCTGTTTTAACAGAAAGCGACAATGACAAGTACAAGAGTTATTCCTTTACAGATCATAAGGAAAGCAGTTAGACATTTAGAGAGATTTCATATGAAACCTGATAATTTAAGAAAAGACCTGAGTATCTAGAACACAAGAGAAAGCTGCTGCCAGGATGGTTTTAAATGGAGAAAAATATGTTGGTGGTTTGTTTCAAGATGGGTGAAAGGTGAGGATACATTATATTTCTCTCTCCAACTCACTCTGGAGCCTGCTGTGCTGACAGAAGTACAAAGGCAGCCTCATTAGTACAGGATATATGGGTAAGAACTATATGTGTAGTATCAGTGTCCCTGAAGTTCTGCATTTTTGTTATTCAGTGAAAGTAGTGTCTGATCAAGGACCTCATCTATCTATCTATCTATCTATCTATCTATCTATCTATCTATCTATCTATCTATCTATCTATCTA
>VYZS01058891.1:12391-32382 GCA_013400695.1 Neodrepanis coruscans | reverse complement strand
TCTGCTGGCCATAATTGGGCAATTACACCCATTTATTCCCCCATATATCTACCTTTCAATAAATTGCTGCCTTCCCTATCTGTCTCTTGTCCATTGATAAACCTAATATTGTCCTAAACCAGGACAAAGGTCCTATAACTTAATCTGTGCCTAAGATGTCAACACCTAAAACCAGAGCTAAACAGCACCATGGTTATGAAAGTGGGTTTGTGTATGTGTGTGTGTGTGCGTATAAACCACTTCATCTTAAGAATGGGACTTCTGCCTTTTGAAGTCAGTTCAGGTAGCATGCAGTGTCAGAAAATTATAAATATTAAAATGCCATGAGAGTTTCAATAACTCACAGAACTACTGTAATGTCAGGAATATTAACTGAAAGTCTGACAACTGCGAAAATTTTTCTAACAGCTTTCAGTAGAATATCTACTTAATGGAATTGATATGGCTTCCACTCACGCTATGGCACCTTAGAGAGAAAAACTGCACTTTAAATGACAATGCACAATTTAAGAACTTCTTTCTGACATGATTTCACTCCTGTTAAAAACTTAGAATGAGGGAGATTAATTCTATTTAAAAACTAGTGTTAAATTTTAGCTCTGATAAGCTCAATTCTAAAAACCAGTGCCCTTCACTGTTTATGTGTTAAATGCCTGTTTAGGGTGCACGCTGTTCAGAACTAGACTTCGTCTCCCTCCCTGTCCAGACGGTACCTCACATCCAATAGGAAGGATATAAATTGTGCAAACACCAGTCACATTCTGCTTTAAGTTACTAAGTCACACCGAAGAACTGTAACCATGCAAAGTATCTTAGAGCAGTTATTTCCATACTTACCTACTAAGGGGTTAAAGGAAAGTATCAGTATCAATCTAAACATAACATCTTGATGGGATCACATCAGTTTATTAGAAGCAGCCATGGCTATACACCATTCAGATCACATGTAATAGCCCTTTACAATGAACATTGAGAAAACCATTAAACTCATGGTTGGAGGTTTCAGATGCCTTAAAACTGCACTGCTTAGCACTACATCACAGTGTTCACAGCCTACGATGCCAATCCCAGAACATGCATACTTTGCATGGCACACTACTTCAGAAAGAAATTAGGAGGCCTAATTAGCTCTTTGTTACACATCAAATACACTGCAATACCCACCTCTCCCGTGGCCATAATCCACAGTCTGCTGAATGACAGGTGCTTTAGGAACTGGTGGAATAACTGGAGAAAGGGACACTGGTACAGACGATGGAACAGAGGTGTGGACAGCAGGTACTTTCACAGGTGAGGAAACAGGTGGAGGCATCATTGACTCCTGTTTACACAACTCGTACTCCATATTTGCACCTTTATCCTCATTTGTGTCCCACAGTCCATGGAAAGAATCCTCATCCCAGCGTTCCTGTTCCACAGCAGAAGGTGATGGTTTTAAAGACTGACCATGACTTGGGGTTGTAGTTGGAGTAGAAACTGGAGTATGTGGCCTTGTCATAGGTGTAGTAGGCCTTGCCAGTGGGGCACTTGGTCTTGTCACAGGGGTGGGCTGTCTGAACAACACGGGAGGCTTTATAATAACAGCAGGAGAAGGTTTAATAGCTTGGGCTTCTACTGGTGCTTCTGAAGATAGCTGAGAAGAGACCTAGATGCAGAAAGCACTTTTAATGTAGATCTGTAAAACTAATCTGCTCTCATCCTCTGTAAGTCAGTAAGTGCAATGGCAATCGGTAACAAACCATACACATTTTCTAGTACCTCCATCAAGGTGCTACAGGTAGGAGGACTATTTCCTAAAACTGGTGGCCTGATTTAACTTGGTGTTTGTCAAAATAACCTTACCAATTTAAGCTTCAGTGGGCCTTTCTCTGTTCAAAAATATCTACTCTTTTATTCCCAAGACTCTTTCTGGCTGCAAAGATTCCTGCTGTCTGTGAGAAGGCTGAAAAAGTCTGAAAGTAGTATAACCTGGTGAGATGCAAAAGGATTGATAGGGCCAGTTTCTTTGTGGAAGTCACTAGAAAAATTCACAGAGAGCAGAAATACCTAGAAAACCCTTAATAAAATCAACATCAGATGAACGCAAGAAATTGGAAGGTCTTGCACAGCGGAAAAACAAACCAAACAAAAACACACACTTCATGATCCAAACATTCCCATGGAATCCCATGTGTCACAAGCCTTTTCAGCATCACAGGAGACGCCAAGTTACAGGCAGACTTATTAGCAACGTGTAACAAATCATAAAATGCTTGTAGATACAAAGCTGAACTCTGTAGTGACAGCTCAAAGTCACAGCAGAAATATCTGAAGGCAGGAATCCCAAGAAAGGACAAGAGTTGTTTGAAATCCTCTAGGCAAATGAGCCAAGCAGTCTGAGATACTTTGCTCAATTTTGACATTTGTAACTTCCTACAAGTATAAACATACCTGCAATTCTGGGTAGCAAATCAGTTTTATTATTTTACTTTACAGACATTGTAAATTAGGCAAAAAAGAAAGACTTGCAGCACCTCACTTACTGTATAACATTGCCCTGGAGAAATGTTGGTCTGCAGACCAAGAAAGCTTGGTCTGGCTAAATGTCAGACTCAGAAAACATTATGGCTAAATTTATTGATATCAGCAACTTTGAGCTGAAGATGTGATGAAGAATAGACTGTATACCAACTCAGGTATCTCCTTCAATACACATTTAACAAAACTGTTTACTTGTTCTAGGATGGATTTATAAACCTGAGTTAGCATGACCGCAGAAGTTCAGTTGATTTCTGACTGGATATGAATTATCAAAAAACCAAGCATCTGAGAAGAGTTCCCAGAACTAGCCAGATTAGGCAGCAGAGAAGTAAGTAACTTGCATCACAACAAGAGACGAACTCATGGATGTACACAAACATGAGCTTCCATGTACTTTATATTACAGAAGGTAATGACAGCAATAAAGACAGCAATCAGAATGCTAATGCCCATGCTACATAGAAATTTATCAGTTTCTGATTGACTTATTCTCAAATTTATCTAACTTCAAAAAGGAGAGCTCTTTAAGTAGGAAAAGCAGTTACAAATTGTCATAACTTAGGCAAACAATAGCAAGCAGGGTCTTCTTATGAGCCTTACATCCCTGTTTCGGAAGAGCTCACCTCTTCTTGCACATGACCCCATAGCAACCCAGACTGCTGAACCTCATGTGCTACTGTCCCCATTGGGACATGCTCAAAAGGCATGGTGGACTGACTGAGTAGAAAAGGCTTTGGAAAATTTAAAGAAACTAAGAAGTTGCTTTGCCTCAACAGAAGACTGATGAGGTTGTAAGGGCCGCAAGGGAAGCATTTCACAGAGAAGGTTGATCATCAGTGTACAGAACTGGTCGGATGTACATATTAAAAGTAATTACTACCAACATGTCATTAACACAGGAACAATTTACCTGAAAACCACCTGGCCTTGTGCTTGTGTTCTGTGTTCTTGGAGAGTCCTGCGTAGAAATGTCAGGTTTGAACTCCTTCAGCTTCTGTAGCTGTTCTTTTTGCTCTCTGCACATGCATCACAAGAAAGTGCTATCAGTCTATATCTTAAATAAAAAGTAAGAAATCAATGCTCAAAGTGAGAAGAACATATAGTACAGTAGCATGAGGAGCCAAATCCAAAGAAAATTACACAGTAGGCTTTACATGGCCAATGCTGTGATTCAGAAATCCCTGTTTCACATCCACCTAACCATGGAGGTATTCAGTGTATTAGCTGTGTGCTTTTTGATCACAGGTTTCCTGAGACATGCAGTTATGCTTCTGTGCTTAGCCAGAACCACTCCACTTGGACACTAAAGAGTAAAAGCTGCATTAATAGCTTCTGCCAACACTTTCTGCAAACAAGAAATCCCTAAGAAACACAGGCATACGTGCTCTCAGTTACTTGCTCTGGTTCACACGCTAACAGGACTGAGGCCAATAAACCACAAGACACTTCAATATTTAAAAACCAAACAGTGAGTCTAACTTCTGTTTCCTTGGTTTGTATATCAGAATGCTATTTAATATACCACAATACATAATCTATAGAGCAGAGACTAGGTCCAGTGAGTACTACAACCACTGGATTACAAAGCTCTAGTGAACATGATTTCCTTTCCTTTCTGTTTTTGTTAGCATTTTTTAACCTAGGTTTTAAATTCCTAATAACTACATATTGAAGTTCCTAAAGAACAACTAAGAATGTGATCCCCCTGTATGAGACACAACAGCAGAAGGGGAACTTGGCTCACAGAAAATGATCCCCTGTGCTGTATTAGTATAAAGAGTAGATCAAGCACTTTACTGGATCACAAATACAGAACAGCACGCAGCTGAGAGCCAGATGAAGGCTTTACTTTTGGAGACAAAAGCAGTTACATGCCACACTACTGGTATAACTCTTGGCTCAAAAAAAAAATTAATAAGAAATGAGTAAGAAAATGAATAAGAAGTCTCCTGTTTCTACTGTTCAGACTGGGGTCACCTGTCTGTAAGAATCTAATGAGGTACCAGTGCAACTCATTTTAAGATTACCTTCATATCCAATTAAAAAAATCAGTGTATTATCCCTTTTACTGGCTTAGAAAGATGTGCAAGTAACAACTTTCTTACATAAAGCATTTTAGTTCCTGTGTTTAAAATATTTTGGCCCTAACAAATTATCCACTCTGGCAGTGATTCCCAAACTACGGTCCTTGTCCAAGATTAAGCAGGCCAAAAAGATCAAACCTCTGTGGTATGGTGAGAGGTGGTCGAAATACAANGACATCACTCCCGCATAATCAGTTAAATATTTACAGTTTAAGTTGTAAGTTGTTCTCCCTTTTTCCTCCCTTCCCAATTAGTTACACATTAAAGTTGATGGTTCAAAGTTAAAACATGTTGGGGTAAAGGAAAAAAAAGTTTAGGGGGTGGATTGTTTTAGGTTGAAAACAAAGGTTCTGGGAGCTAAACCATTTTTTACTAGCTTGCAGCTAGTCACAGGAAGCTGAAAATGTGTTGCTCCAAACTTTTGCCAAATATTGCTTTATAACACAGATTTCACAGTTACTAACACTTGCTGAATTAATTTAATTGCAATTAATGATTAAATTACTCCAAATAAAAGTTCTCCCATTTTAAAAATTACTTTTCTTGCATTTTGGCATACAACTAAGACCTTCCATATGGGACAGTTGCTTAGCAACTGTCTGAAAACAAAACAGCTGTAAGAAAAGTGCAAAATGTCTCTACCATGAAGTGGTTTGGATTAGAAGGGACCTTAAAGATGATCTAGTTCCAAACCCCCCTGCCATGTGCAAGGACACATTCTACTAGACCAGGTTGCTCAAAGCCCTACCCAACTTGGTCTCTTCTATTGCTAATTTCATAATAAACATCTATTAAAGCCTTAGGGAGTCTTTTAGCTGCTTTCTAAAACTGTGGTGTTGACGAACTCACACATTCATATCCTCCTAATTGTTATCACTGCTTTTATGCTGATCCCCAAAACTAAGATAAATCACATTTGATAAAATTATTCACTGACAATCCTGGATTTCAAAAGAGGGAGCACTGTAAAAAGAAAAAAACCCACATATGCATTAATTAAAAAGCAAGCAGTACCCAAAAAATTAAATAGGTCTGAAGAACCACAATAATGTAAGTCTTGACAGCTAAGTATTAAAATGCAATTATCATTGAGCTCATCTGAAACTAAGAAAAAGACTGTTATTTAATTAAAAAGCAATTATCAACAAGCTTATTTGAGGATAACAAAAAATTTATCAGGTGATGGGACAGATCTCTTCCTGGTAACAAATGAGAAATGCCATATTAATGAGGAAAGGGACAACCATCTATTTAAGGAAAAAAGTCCATCTACAAAAGCTGTGATGGAGGTACTCCAAATAACTTGTATTCCACATGAGCTCCTACTATGATGCTGTGGGTGAAAGAAATGAAGCCATTACTGTGCCAATTGAAATGAATCCCACAGAATGGGGTTTCCCATTCAAAGTTACAGTACCAGACAACTCACCGAAGCATTTTGAGCTCCTGGGCAGCCTTCAGAATTATCTCATGCTGTCTTTGGCTAAGGACCATCACTCCTCCTAAGGTCTGGTCAGAGTCCAGGTTGGAATCTGCTCCCAGCATATCAGAGGAATGTGAAGGTGGAGGAAGGGATGAATCTGAGTGGTCATCCAAAGACCGCAGTCTCTCTCCATCATCTGGATACCACCTATCCGACAACCGCTCCCTCTCCCAATCAGTCCTTTCAGGAAGGTAGTCTTGCTTTTCCCGCCATGTGTCATATCTCTCTGGATACTCTCGAATCCTAAGCTCCCCCCTGTCTCTGAGATCCCTGTCGTAATGATCTCTGTTCCTATCCTCCCTCCATCTATCTTCACGGTATCTGTCCAGAGGTGGAAGAGGTGGTAATGGCGGTAGAGGAGGGATATCCAGGTCACGATTCCCCATTTCTCTGTCATCCATAGGTCTCATGTCCCAGTCTCTATCCCACTCTCTGTCTAAATCTTGATCATAAACATCCAAGGATCTTCCAGTTCTATCTAGATCTCTCTCTAGTTCCCTTTCTCTTGGCCTTTTCCAGTCATCCCACCATGAATCTCGTCTGTTATGATCAGATGATAAAGGAGGTAGTGGTGGTAGAGGAGACAACGGAGGCAGAGAATGATGAGATTGCAACCTGTCATCTCTGTCATATGCATCTACAGAATCATCCTGATAATCAGAGTTGTGATCTCTCCAGTATTGTTCTCTTTCCCAGTCATCCAATTGCTCATGCAAAGAAGGGTCGTTTTGACTATCCAAAGGAAATTCCTCTTGCATTGTATCATCTTCATGACCCCAAGAACCCCTGAATGTTTCATCTCGATGGTAGGGAGGCAATTTGTCAGGGTCATCTCCTAGGTGAATGGGTTTACTCGTATTGCCTGTTTCAGACCTTCCTGCTTCCCTCTCATGGGTACCTCCCCCCCTGATGGGACACCTCTCACGGCTCCCTGCCCGCCTGACCAGGCCCCTGTCACGGCTCCCTGCTCGCCTGATGGGGACCCTCTCCCGGCTGCCCGCCCGCCTGACAGGGACCCTCTCCCGGCTGCCCGCCCTCCGCATGGGCTCCCTCTCTCGGCTCCCTGCTCCCCGCATGGGCTCTCTTTCCCGGCTACATGCCCGTCTGACTGGGCCTCTCTCCCGGCTTCCTGCCTGTCCCCTATCCCAGCTGCCTGTCCGTCCAGCTAGCTCTCTGTCTCGGCTAGAGAATACCCTCTCATGGCCATCTGACTGTCCACTCAGTCCTCTCTCTCGACTGCCTGACTGTCCATCTGGTATCCTCTCCCTGCTGCCTGATCGTCTATCTGGCATCCTCTCCCTGCTGCCTGCTCTCCTGAACATTCCCCTGCCACGGATGGATGCCTGCCTAGGCTGCCCTCTGCCTCTGTATACATATCCTCTGCCACGGCAATCTTCCATCCTGCCCATTCCCCAACCACCATCCATCCTTCCCATTCCCCGGCCACCATCCATTCTTCCCATCCCCCTGCCACGGCCCATTCCCCAGCCACGGCCATCCCCCTGTCCTCTGCCACGGCCCCTTCCTCTGTTTACTGGTCCCTTGCCTCTATCTTCATGCATAAATGGCCCTTTCCCTCTGCTGTCTGGTCCAGCTAGGCTCTGGGTACTATCTGAAGCCATCAACTGGCCATCTGATGAATCCAAATTCTGATTTCCTGTTAAAGGGGTTACTGTATTCTGGTTCTGAACAGGCGAAGCAGGTGCCTTGGACTCTTCTACTTGCTGGTTAGGATCATGTGAACTCCATGTCCACTTTTTAGGAGGGTCTGAAATAGTTTCTTTGACTTCAGGTTTGGATGGCTCCTGTTGAGTGTCTGTCAGGTTCTCATTTGGCTCAATGGGACCTGTACTCTGTGCATCAGTAGACTGTGCTCTGCTTACAGTCTGCTGATCACCAGCTGCATCTGTAAAAGGTTCTTTGTTTTCTGACTCTGAGTCTGTCTGTGCCTCCGGCTGCTGCTGCTCCTGCTGTTGTCCCAAATGAGGCCTGGGCCCCATCCACCGTGGACCACTGGGTCGGGAACCATGTCCATGTGATGCATTTGTCGAAGTATAAAACTGTGCTGCTGGTCCTCGTGGGATAGATCCCCATCTACTTGAAGACTGTCCATCTGTGTTCTGTCTGTCGAAACGTGACCTGTACCCTTCTGAGCGCTGGGAGTCAAAACGAGGTCCTCTCTGTCGTGAGCCTTCAAATTTGTCATATCCTCTTCCTCGAGATCCATCAAATCTGTAGATGACACAACAGCAATTTTATTCAAATGAACATCTAATATAAAAGTCCTATAGATTCATTTTACACAATATAGAGAACTCATGTCTGAAGTCAAACTGCTCAGATGTTTGGGATTCACAGTTGTACATCACTGGATGGGTCAGGAAGGCCAAGACATGCTAGAAGCTGAACTTTGCAAGGGACACAGAGTTACAAGAAGGGCTTCTACAGGTGTATCAGCCAGAAAAGAAAGGTCAAAGAAAGTGTACCGCTCAGACAAACGTGACTAGAAATCTGGTAACAATGGGAAGAAGGCTGAGGTACTCAACAGGTTTTTTTGCCTTGGTCTTTACCAGCAACCCTACACCTCTCAAGTGGATAGACTGCAAGATAGAGACTAGGGGAGCAAAGTCACTCCCACTACAAAAGATGATTGGGTTTGTAATGAACTGAGGAACCCAAATATATAACCCTCTAAGTCTACAGGACCTGATGAGCTACATCCCAGAGGCCTGAGGCAGTTACTCTCTGTGCCAAGTCACTCTCTGTGATATTGGGAAAATCATGGCACTCCGATGAAGTCCCTGGTGACTGGGAAAAGGAAAACATTGCACCTCTTTTTAAAAAGGGTAGAAAAAAGGGTAGAAAAAAAGACCCTGAGAACTACTGACCTGTCAGTCTCACCTCTGTGTCTGGGAAGATTCTCCTAGAAGCTATGCTAAGGCACCTGGAGGACAGGGAGGTCATCAGAGACAGCCAGCAAAGCTTCGCCAAGGGCAAGTCCTGCCTGACCAACCCAGTGGCCTTCAAAGATGATTAGTGGATAAATTAAGAGCTATGGATGTCATCTATCTGGATTTCTTTAAGGCCTCTGGCATGGACCCCCAGAATATCCTTCTCTCTAAATTGAAGAGATATAGATTTGATGGATAAGACTCTTCAGTGGATGAGGAATGGGCTGGATGGTCACATTAGAGGGTAGTGGCCAATGGCTCAGTGTCCAATGGAGATATGGGACAAATGGTGTCTCTCATGGATCTGTACTGGAACCAGTACTGTTCAATATCTTCATCAATCGCATAGACAGTGGCATTGAGCGCACCTTCAGCAAATTTGCAGATGAAACCAAGGTGAGTGGTGCAGGTGATGTGCCTGAGGGATGGAATGTCATCCAGAAGGACTCAGACAAGTTTGAGAAGTGGGTCTACAGGAACCTCACATGGCCCTGCACCTGGTTCAAGGCAGCTCCAGTATCAATATAGGCTGGGTGATGAAGGGATGGAGAACAGCCCTGCTAAAAAGGACTTGGGGGCGCTGGTGGATGAAAAGCTGGACATAAATGGAAAATGGGTGCTCACAGCCCAAAAAGCCAACCATATCCTGCACCTATCACTGCACATCATGGAGCTCTAAACCTATGCACAAAAAAGACATGCATTAGCAAGCCATGAAACCAGTCTGTTCAGAACTGTATATCCAACAAATTCCCATGACCAGAAACTACACTTTTTTAAAACCATGAGGAAATAGAAAATTATTCATGTATAAAAAGTTCATGTACACTCCTAGGAATTCAAAAATTATTATTTATGATTGATCACTTCGGAAGCAAAGAGAAGGGAAATAACCAAGAGATATTGAAAAGTCTAGCAGAGTATTCAAGGATAGAAATGATTGAACAGAACACCACTGTTCTTTGATTCAGGAGGCATCACATCAAGCCATCTTGAACTAATGGCAAGTCAGAACAGATGTTATTTTTGCAATTCGATATGTCAAGTATTAAAGAAAAACATTCCAAAACCGAGATCTTGGATTAAATCATATAGCAGGTATAAAACCACATAGAAGACACAGAACACTGGCTTTTAGATTAGCTTTATATTAACGCCACAGGCCAGCCACCTGACAAACTGAAGATTTTCATTTGAATAAAACTGTATGTTAACAAAAGCTTAAGACAGCAACTTTCAAAACCAAAACCATCACAATATAATGCAGAAGAAGTGGCAAAGAATCTTGAAGCTAGGATCCTAAGGCACAAATCTTCATTTCTTTCCTTCTCCCTTGCTTATAACTGTCTGAATGTTAAGTAATACCACATATGTGGAAAACCACTCATTCGTACTTAAGCACTGCCTCTCTTATCAAATAGCCATTTTGAGAAGTCTACTGAGTAGGACACTCATAGCTGCAGAACACACTAGAAGTTCAAGTACTGGTGAACAGCTTTGGATATTCATTTCTTTCTGCAATAAGTGCTGGATTACTAACAAAGAGTATTTTCTTTTCTAAAAAATAAATAGCATCTGAATTCTCAGTAATTAGCTATGCTTGTATATTCAACTGAATATAAAAATGCTTTTCTGAATCTCTTTCAGAATGCTGTCATTAAAGTGCTACCATACCATATACAGCAACACCATAAAAACAATCCTTTGACATTTTCTGCTTCAGATTTTTCTAAACTGTGTTCCAAGCACCACAGACAAAACGCTGGGAAATCAGACCTCTTTTCATATAGGATCACTCTTTCAAGTGTGAGTTACCTTCAAACTAAGGTCAGCAAAGACATATCAAATATTTACAACAGCTTTCCTGTTTTCAAAAAAATGAGTATTGTGTCTGTGGGAATGAAAACGGTGCAGCATCCTCAAGCACTTTACTAGAAAAAATAGTGCAACCTACTCTAGATAATATTCAGGGGGAAGACATCTTCATATCCTTGCTTTAAAAAGATAAATACAGAGAACATACATTAAAACAAACATACACTTAAAATTTCCACCGAACAAATATACACTTCACACAACCTCAAGAAGATTTGAGTGTAAGATATATTTTTCATTTCTTAATACATCACTTAAAGTCTTGTAGCCTGGAAGAAGTCTAAATCAACCAAAACATCCTTACCTAGGGCCTCTGGGGCCTTCAAAACGCGCTGATCTAGGAGGATCTGGAAGCAATCCACCTGACCGCACTGGTTTATCCTGCATGATAGGTGTGTGTGTTGAAGACACTGCAGAAGAGCCTTTAAGTTCCCCACATCCTTGCTCAGATGAAATAGATACAGTTTGTTTACTAAGATGAACTTGAGACTTTCCGTGGTCTGATGAGCCAAAGGATGAACTTACTTGAGAATGATAAGGTGAGTAGACAGTTGAACTAGCTATTTTTGATGCATAGGTACCAGGGGTGGGAAGCAGAGCTGGCCTTGGTGTCTCAGTAGATTGACTGCTTTGAGAACTGGATCCTGAAGGGGCAGAGGAATTTGACAACTGAGAAACAGAAGAAAGAGGTGGGGGGACCAGTGGAGGTGTAGTTGAAGGTAAACTTGGAGGCATAATAGGAATGCCACCTTGACCAGTTTGGGAATATGGAATAAATGGAGGCGGCAGCGAAACATTTGTAGGATACTGATTCTTCAGATTTTGGAGTGAGGTCACTTTCTCTTGCAGGTGGGACTGAGTGACCTTCATCTGTTCATCCCATGCTTTCCACTGTTTCTCATACTCTTGAAGCTGTTCTTTATGAGGGTAGGTTTGAAGCTGATGCTGCCACTGCTGGTTCATTGATCGTTCCCAATCTTTATGAAGCTGCTGGAACTGTTTTTGCTGTGCCTCAAAATGTCGCAGCTGCATGTCCACTGACATTGTCTGCAATGAGAAGACAAGAGTAACTTCAAAATACCATCTTAGTTACCTTCAGAGCCACGTAGTTCAGTATCACTTATAATACCACAATTTCTGACTTGGGCAGAAGCTTGAGGAAGAACAACACTAAAATAAAACCAAACACCAACTGTGATGTCTAAAGTCATTGTGATAATCTACACATTCTATGACTAGAGGACATCTATGTATAAGAGACTTTAACAGGACAGCTGAAGAAAGCTATAAGCTGTTTTATTGCTGGATCCTAACCATGGCTAAAGCCCAAATCAATCTTCACGTGTATACACAGTACGAGGCTATTTCTCAAGGTTTAACTTTCTGCTATTAACCCTCTCAGAGTTGCCTCAGCTGTCAGCAATTATTTTTCTCTAAGTCTTTGCCAGATCTTATTTGCATAATGAAGCTTCTTTCGAGGAGGTCCGTCTTTTATTACGTCTAGAAAACCTAGTATTCATGGCTTGACTTTGCCTGAGATTTTTAAAGTTTACCTGAAGAGATTTTTTTTAAAGTAGACAGCCAAAATGACAAAGAAAAGCTTAATGAACAAACTCCACCAAACCAGCAAAAGCTGACTCAACTCTAATACAGTAATTAATTTCTACTTAAAAGCTTAAAGTTTGCAACACTGATGTAATTATTCAAATTTGTTATTAAGATACTTTGTTTTATTTCACTGATTATTTGAAACAAAAATAATGTGAGATAGTGATTTTCTTAATGTCATTCACTGCATATTTTTGGCATCTGTATTTATCATTGTACATATTTATTTTTGTCCTACTCAATGTTGTAAAAAAGAGCAGCTACCAAATTACTGTATGCAATCATCTGTTTACCTGACCTTTCTGAATTATTTCTCCACAAGCAAAACTTCAAAGCTGAGTAAATTCAATATTGTGTTCAGTTTTGCTCCTTTATCACACAAGTATGTCCAAAAAATCTTATGACAAGTGTAAATCCTTGTATTTCTCATCCTACTGAAGCTTCATCACCATCCATCAATTCTTTTTTCCTTCTGAAGTTGAGTGACATTAGAAAAAGTGGACATAGACTTCTACCCAAGCAGAAAATGTAGACAAATGAGACAAACATCACAACTTATTCAATTACTTATTTTTCAGCAGACCATGAGTGCTAGGTCACCCAGGAAGTATATCAAACACCATCTACTTAGTGTCTTACCTCTAAGTGTGGAGGCTGTTGCATGATCTGTTGATACTGCTGTACTATTTGCTGCAGCTGTGCATGCTTCTGCATTATTCTCTGATACTGAAACCCAACACGGTGATGGGGATGTTGCTGCCACTGAGCTGCTGCTGCTTGCAATTGCTGCAATCTCAAATCTTCCTCAGGATCATCAGGAGGTTCAATATTGAGCTAGAGAAAAAGGCAAATACTATAAATAAAGGAAAGTTGCTTCTGTCAGAAGAAAAACATACTTGATCACTACACAGTTAACAAGAACTTTCTCCACGTTCCCTATTTTACCACTCTGTATTTCAGTGTTCTGGCCATCCAGAACAGCTGATTCTTTTCAGCTTCTGGAAGGTTGATTTTTATTTCATCTTTTCTTAATGTGAACAGTCTAACCTAAAGGTTAGACTGACAATGATTAGGTTATTCATACATAAAGAAACAACCTACAGGAAAGAGATTAATGAAAATCTGTTATTTGTCACTCATAGCAAACCCAATGAGAAAACGGTGGTTTTTCGTGATGAGGTAAAGTAACTTCAAGTGAATTAATCTTGCTACTTTGTAGGAACCCGCACACTGTAAGTTAAAGTGGAGCATATACCACAGGGTAAATTACTGCCCTACAGTAATCTGTTCAAATATCAGTCATGATCTCCATCCATTATACAGTAACTTTTAATAAGTGTGTTGACAAAAATACTTAAACATAGCATTCCTCATCTACTGAGTATGTGATTTTGCACCTAGGTATCACAAAATGTTTCTCATAAAAGATGACAATGCTGGAGAAGGTGCAAGGGAGTCAAGCTCAGACTTGCCTGGTGCATCTGTGGGTGACTATACAAGTCTATATACAAGAAGTGTATTTTCATTTTTTACCTGGTAGAGTTGAATGATTTTTTTTCTTTTTTAAGATTGCTTTACCGTATTTACTTAGTGTGACAAAGTATACACGATAATTTGATGGCATTATTTTCCTGGTGTTTTGGCCCATCTAGGATAACAAATGGCATGAGCGGCATCCCTTTACAAAGTCTACCTGAGTTTCGGTGGATGTAAGAGAAGACTCATCTTCTTTGGAAGCTGGAGGCAGGGATTCATTAAGTGGAGGAGGTTCAGACTGCTGAGCTGAAGCGCTCATTTTTCCTTCTTCAGACTTTGCTCTCTGCTCAGATGCATCCTTCAATACTGGACTTTTCATCTGCTGCTGTCCCTGAACATGGGCTTTTGCCCTTTGCTGCAGGCTAAGCAGGTGCTGCTGGTACCAGTATTGCTGCTGTTCCTACAATAGACATAAATTTTCTAAGACAGTTTTAACAAGAAAAACAAAGGAAAATAATTCATGATAGTAACTGAAATCATACCATACAAAAGCTTTTACAACTGTTTTGAGGAAAAACCTCACTTCTTCAGCAACAGTATTGCAATGGATTTTGGAAGATGAAATCAAAATTCAGAAACCGGTATGTGAGGCACAGAACCCACAGCAGAATTTACTCCCTACCTCAACAAGCTTACTATTCTATAACTACAGCAAACAATAACAACAAAAAACTGGAATAAGCCAAATTGCTACAGATGTGTTTTAAGTACCATATTTATTATTTTAGTGCATTTTATGATAAGTACCTATAATTCTTAGATATGAGACTACAAAAAAAGAGGAAATGTACAGAAGAGATAAAGAGGATGAACAGAAATCACAGACATAAAGTAGACTTAAAATGACAGCTGAGAAATTGTGGTGGAGATGTTTGAATGAAGGCTATGGAAAGGAAAAAGAACAATCAGAACCAGTATATAGTGAGGACTGTGTATCATCTGAATTCTCATTAAGCCCGATTCATTCATTAGCTGAAGAGGTAAGTAGATATGATTGCATCCAAAAATTATCTATTTAAGAAATAAGTCAGCTTTTAGTTTTAAATATTTCAGGGTAGAATTAGAGTACTAGAGGCAATGACAGTAGCTTCAAAGGAAAGTAAGCTGCCACCAACATAAAGAACAAAATACTAAAGATAAGTATCTCAACACTTCAGTAGCCATGCATCTTAAAAAGACCCGCATAGGAACCAACAGGCTTGTACCTCTTCCATTATGAGAAATATCAGGCATCCAGTGACTAGCAGGAAACACATAGTAGCCAGCACTTCATCTGATATGCTACTGAAGTCCCTGGCAAACCCACTGTAAGGGCTAAAATTCTGTGGATCCAAGACATAGCTCCATAAGCTTATAGTAGAAATACCTACATACCTTAAAAATAAAAACACCATTTGCAGCTAAGGCAGATCCTGTATTTCAGGGAAGTATTGCTACACACTTGATTTCCAAGTTGATCTCAGCGTTTGCTTTTAGTCACTGTCAAAGACAGAATGATAAAATACTATACCTTCTGGTCTGACCTACAGTAACCATTCTTGTTATCTCAACTCCGCCACCTCTGAGAATCTGTGACTGCTTTACATCTTTTACATCCTCTGTTATTCCCTTTCACCCAAGCATGCACAGTTAAGAAAATACACCTATATAAAGCACAGTCAGAAATAATAAAGAATCCAAAAGATGGAGGTATTTTAAAATATAAATGTGACAACAACAAAGTGATAGCTGCTGTCTGATGAGATCTCTCAAAGCTGAACCATTCTGTCCATCTTAAAACAGGTTTAAAAGAAGTGCAATCTTCCTCTAAAAACCTATGTCACACTCAAACAGGTATGATGTTTTTTCTATTGGTAGCAAACACGAAGCTGTATTTTTTAAAAAAATACTTCAGTAAAACTGTAACTTGGAAATGAGGTCAATGAAAGGAGACACTATGCTTCACAGACTCTAAATTGATGCTGAACTTACTCCTACCAAGAATCTTTTTAACAAGAATTATGACTGAGAAGAGCTGTCATGGTTTTGGATGGAAGATGTGCATTCACACTCCAGCATGGACTCTCTCAAAAACCTTTAGAAACATGTTGAAGTAAGTGCAAGTTACGCGGGAGGAACATGCTTTCCCAGCTATACAAAAGTTGATTCAATTATCCATCTCAAAAGGCACTATAAAGTGGTTTTCCATCATGGTTCTATATACTATGCTTGGTGACCACGTGTTCTACTGCCACAAAATTTCTGTCTTCACAGATCCACTTTGTTTCCTCCTCATTCTACCAAATGGACAAAGGTCTAGAACTCATAATATGACCCGGGGCTCCCACAAAGAGCTTTGATAATATTGTTAGCTATTTTTTGCAGTAGGTGAAGTCAGTGACACAAGTATTACAAATTCTACTTGAAAAGCATGTGAAGAGTGGAAAGGCAGATTTTTAGCTTAGTCTGAGCAAAACAGAAGTGCTAGCACAGAAATTTTTTGGTGATGAAGAGTTCAGTTATTTGAGTGGTTACCTTCTCACAGTGACTGTCATTCTTCAAGTCCAATTACAATCCTTAAGCCCAAGGAAAACACAAGCATCAACATATGCCTTTTCCCATCTTTGGCTGACCAAGAGATTAGGCCTGTTGCATTTTACAGAACACCGAAACCAGCATGATCAGTTCATGAACCACAAAGGGTCAGTGCAAAGCCCACACCAAAAGACTACTACTATTAATTTAGGTGACCCTAGACCATAACATAACACCTATTTTGGGGGACATTTGTTCCTTTTCTGGTAAATACAGCAAAATAATGGTTTAGCACCATTTATAAAACAAAGGGAGCTGTTTGAAAAGTGCAGCAGTCTGTTGAACGGTGATAGGGTAAAGCTAAGGTAGCTTTAACAGATGTAGATAAATGTGTGGTTACAGGAATAGATGCACATACACATATCTGCTTACTACTGGGGTGCAGTAGGAACAGCATCAACAGCAGATTGAGGGAGGTGATCCCGCCCTGGTGAGGTCACATCTGGAGTGCTGTGTCCATTTCTGGACTCCTCAGTACAAGAGAGACACGGAGCTCCTGGAGTGGGTCCAGCAAAGAACTACAAAGATTATTAAGAGACTGGATCATCTCTCTGATAAGGAAAGGCTGAGGGAGCTGTGCCTGTTCAGTCTTGAGACGAGATGACTGAAATGGCACATCATCAATCCATAAAGTATATGAAAGAAGGGTGTCCGGAGGAAGGATCCAGGCTCTTGTCAGTGATGCCAAGCAATAGGACAAGAGCCAACAGCCAGAAACTGATGCACAGGAATTTCCACCTGAATACAATGAACAACTTTATGTGCAGGTGACTGTGCATTGGATAGATTGCCCAGAGAAGTTGTGGAGTCTCCCTCACTGTAGACATTCAAGAATGGTCCGGATGCAATCCTGTGCAATGTGCTCTGGGATGACCCTGCTTGAGCAGGAAGTTGGACCAGACAACCCATGTGGTCCCTTCCAATCTTACTCAGTCTATGATATTGTACATAAACAGCAGCATACAGTACTCAAATATCAATCAGAGCATTAATAAAATACCACAGGTATTTTAACTGGACTTGACAAAAGATGCATCTGATCACAGAGAAACACAAGAATCCAGCAATTGGAAGAAACTATGCTAACTTCACAACATTGTCAAGGAAAAGAGCAGCATCTTACACCGGAAAGGAAAACAGTAAAACACTAACTCATGGCAAATTAACTTAGATTTTTCTAAGTTAAGAGAAAAACACCCATCTATTTGTCGGGAGCCACTGTTACTGTGGGATGGGAACAGAGAGAATTGCTTTCAATTGCCAGTTTAAACAAAGGCTTAGTAGGATATCATAAATGACAAATTACACCATTTCTCTTCTCAGCTTTTAAGTTCATTAACAAGAAAGCATCACTACACTTCACTTTTTTTTAATTCCTATTGGGCAAGGACTTGTTACTCATATTACAGCCTAAGATAGACAAAATAGTATCAATCTGTTATAATAAATTTATTACCAGAAAAGTGCCATATTTCTTTTCAATTAACACCGAATTGTGCATGAGAGCAAACACACTACTCAAGATAGAAGCTGTTTGTATAAACACTCACAAACCAGACAATGTAAACTTCAGCAGTATTCTGCTACTTCTATGTGTGCATCACAGTAATTCCTTACTTGCAACTCTTCTGGAGAGTGTCTACTCTTCTATTAGTGAGCTCCATCATGTAAGAAACCTGCAAGCTGCCCCAATACCAAATTAACACCACTCTCCACACCTGATTTTTCAAGGTTTTCATTTTGTCATAAAAAAATTTAGAAAGTGCCATTGTTATCTCTGTAAAAGATTAACTAGTACTGTCCAAAAACCTTTGTAAAATTAGGTGAAATGAAAAAAGCACCACTTTCCTTGGCAGTTATTAATTATAAATTAATAAGGAAATTTAAATGGATGGAATCAAAAGGGTGTCCCAGGAATTAACAAATTTACAGTGTCAGTGACTTCAATATGACATAATAGGACTTCTGCAAACTTAGCTTCGAATCAGAATCCTAAGATCAATTTGCCAAAAAGTGATGTCTTTTAAATTTTGAACTAATTCAAAAACGTGTACTTTATCTTTGTTCTTGCAGCTGGATCTCTACAAGACAACTCTAAAACCATGCAAAAGCCTCAGTCAATCAGCCTGACCCACATAGAGAGCTGAGGGCCTCAACACACGTGCACTCTCTGTGCACACAACCTTAAAACACCGGATTGTCCCTGACAATGCAGATGAACAGTCCCACCAAGTTCACTGGAACTGTTCTCACTTAGGAAGTGAACCATGCAAACATTTTGCAGGGTGCTGGCTGCAGAGTAGGCATAAAAAGCATCAACATTTTTCGCCCCAAAAGCATCTCAGAACATTTCTCTCCAATGTTATACACAATTTTATACTGAAAGATCAAGAATGTGTAGCACAAAACGTGGACACAAGTCTAAGTAGATGGCAACTATGTACGGGAACAGAAACAGTTTTGCAGCTTTAACTATGTTTTGTAGGATTACAACAGTCACAACTCCATACTGATCAGTCGGACAACACTACCCCTTAATAAAACTAACTGAAGAAATCACTGAATAAAAGTGACACATCCTGCAACGTGCAACAAGTAAATAGATACAGGCCAGACAAAGTCAACAGAGGTTACGTGCAGGAGACACAGGAGACCACTTTGGAATGCAATTCTCCAGAGACCAACTGACCCCTAAGAAAATTAAACTCAGCCAGGATTTACACTTTTCCCTAAACTCAACTGCTCTCGATAAATGACAGTGTTACATCCCAACCACCACCAGGATAAAGAAGCATTTACGGAGCTTCCCTTGAGCCATGCCATTTCCAGACTTCCCCGGATTGCGTTCAAACCCTTGAAGCATTATGCAAATACGGCGTGTTTATTAACTGTCCTTACTCGGAAACCTTTGCAACACCCCCCGCACTCTCCAGCCGTCCCTGGCGGCTCTGCACCCGCAGCAGGGCCGCCTTACCTGCGGGGTCATGGTGGAGGGGTCCGGCTGCTCCGCGCCACCGCCCTCCTTGGCAGCACCCTGGGCCTCCGGCGGGACAGCGGCGAGCGGGGGGAAATGCGCCTGCGACGGCTTGGCCGGGGGAGGGATGGAGGTTGCCAAGGCTGGCTGAGAGGGTTGGGAAGGAGAGGCCTGGGAGGAGAGCAGGTAGGGCTGGGGATGTGCCATGTATCCCTGGGCGGGGGGCGGCTGGTAGGGCTGGGAGGCGGTGGCCGGCGGGGGCTCCAGGTAGGAGGGGGGGGGTTCGGAGAAGGAAGGGGGCGGCTGGGAGGGCTGAGCCCGGGGCAGGTAGGGCTGGAGCGGCGGAGACTGGGCCGGGGGCGGCTGGGCGGAGGGCAGATAGGGCT
>VYZS01058891.1:0-12224 GCA_013400695.1 Neodrepanis coruscans | reverse complement strand
GCCGCGCCAGAGCGCCACGCGGGGGAATGCGGCGCTGGTAGAGCGCCCCCTGGCGGCCAGGTGCCGCCGGCGCGGGCCGAGGGAGGCGAGAGGGCGGCGGGCGGGAGAGCAGAGCGGAGCCGAGCCGCCGTGGGCGCGGCGAGGGGCCCGCTTTGTGCCCCGCAGGCAGGGCTGTGCATGGCGGGCCGTGCTGTCCCTGGGCCGGCGGCTCCCCCCGGGCTGGGCGTGTTGCCGTGCCTCCCCGCTGTGCCGCAGCTCCGGCAAACCCGGCTGCGGGGACCGGGGGCGCCGTGGCGGAGCCGATTCATTGCAGCGATCGCAGGTTGAGGGCCCGAGCCCTGGAAAGGCACGAAGGCAATGCGGGCTCGGGAGCGGCAGCGCAGAGCCCCTGCTTTGGGAGGGGGCCACGCGAGGTGATCCAACCCCGGTGATCCACCCCAGAATGCCACGGACGATCCTGTTCCCAGCGAAGACGCTGGTGCTGAACCTAGATACAAAAGCGAGAAAGGAGCAGTGGATGTGTGAAGTTGCCTCATTCATTACAGAAGCGACTGTACTGAAGGGCAGGAAAGAGGTTTTTTCCTTGTTTCTCTTACACACTGAAGTACGAGTTCAACATACAGATGTGTTCTGCAGCCCGTTAATAATGATTCATGCCAAGTGCTGAACTCCCGTCGAGGTGAAAAGACATGGGGACTTGTGTGTGTAAATTCCAGTAGCTGGGCATCGAAGCCTAGTGGTCAGCAGGGCACAACACTGTGGTGTGTCACTCCTTGCTCTCCTTCCCAAGCACAGAAAACATGAACCATTTTTGTCGTGTTCGATCTCTAGTTCATGCTGGAAAATAAAGGAACTCTGACCAGAGAAGAAAGGCAAGTATTAAGGGAAAGACCTAAGTCCTAAGACTTTTCAGTGAGGAGAAAAATCAGGAAAACCACATTCTTAGATATAGGAAAAGCTTTGTCCTCTCTGGTGGAAAAGCTGGACTGGAAAACCCTTTACTGGTGGAAAACCCTAACCCTAATTTGTTGTTAAATTCCAAGGAATCCACAGAGGTGATACATTAATGCCATTAAATTACATGAAAAATTTTGACTGTGAATTCAAATTATGAGATGTAAATCTTTAAGAAAATTATCTTAATTTAATACACATAGAACACTCTTTTCTATTCCTTAGTATCTTTTTTTTTTTTCACCTAGAGTCAATTATTGATCCTTTTCTAAACCTATGTCTAGATTTCTCCTGCAGGGAATATGACTTCCAGATAGCATTCGTACTTTTAGCCCCCATCTCCTCTTCATTGTAGGGGAACTAAGCATTTATGGGCCAGTTTACTCACTCAGCTTTCAAAAGTCTGTCCTCCCCAAATAGGGAATTCCTGTTGCAAACATCCTTTAATTTATCGTCTTGATCTATTCACTCAAAGTGAATTCTCTTGTGATCAGTTTACTCACAGTTATTTCCTGCAGACAGGTCTCTCCCACCATTCTTACTGTATATTGTGGTTACTCAATATTGTCAAGACACTTGTTACTTCCCTTATGAAAGAATAAATGTACTTAACCACTTCCAGGGGCAACTGTTTTCCAGCCTACACTGAGGAGGCAAAACTGTAAGTTCCAAATAACTTGGCAGATGCTTTTTCAATACACAAATCTGATTTGGACAGCAGTTGAGTTCCACTAGACAAGATACATTGGCCTTTCCCAATGTTACCTTGCCCTAAAACAACCCTGTTAAGTTCACATTATACCCTCCTATTCTTTTATTCAGAATATTTATTCTTTTATTCTCTTCAGTCTGTAAGATTAGTGGCTGTCAGCATGTGGGTTTTTAATTTTTTTTTTACAGCTTATGTTTTTCCTGCTTCTAAATACTATTATGCCACATTTCAGTTAACCCCCCAATTAACCAATGGCACATCTTGGATCAGCAGCTTAAATTTCTTCCATTCATTTGGTGATAAGGCTGCAGCAATCTTAAGCCTTCTGGTAGCTCCAGAAAGGAGTAGAAATTATTTTCTCCCATTCTTTGCATAAATTCAGACTTTCTTTATATGGCTTTCCTGATTGTTCTCTATCTTCTCAAACTGTGGAAACTGGCAACAGCAAGAGACAGGATGTTAGCAGGGAGGCTGGATTCTCTAGTTACTGAGAAACACTGCAAGCATCTGCTTGATATTTAACACCTGTGCAGGTTTAAACCGACTACCAGAGTTGGGTCAGGAAGGAATTTCTCTTCTGGTTTGGACTGGCAGAGTTCTGCATTTGTGGGAACATCAAAGTCTAGCTTACCAAACTCTTTCCTGTGGCAAACTCTTTCCTCCCTTGATATACTCTAAGTTGGATCTGAGGTTGGGATGCCATTGTGTGCATGGAGTAAATATTTTCCACGGAACCAAGTGTTTGGTACACAGGTTCCCTGACACTGCAGAAGCAGTTGATCAGCTGGTCCTTTCCTATCCTGTTTATCTTCTGGCTAGGCTCTTTTACTTCATACCCAAATTTTTCATCTTGCCAATTATACTCCGTTAAAGAAAACTTCCTGAGGGGTTTGCTCACTGCTAATACTTTCTCCCTACTGCTCAACCTCCAACCCTCTTAGCACATCTTTAGCAATTGCCTTATGTGTATTCAGGGTTCCTCCTCCTTTTACTAAAAATAGGCACTGTAAAAGGAATAAAAGATTTGAGTAAATTGGCACATCTGCTTTGATTCCTACCCACAACTACATATATATATTTTCATTAAATCCCTCTGATAGGCATTCTGCTGGCATGTATATGTTCCCCAAATTTGTCAGGTTGCTGTATCTTTGTTCTCTTCTCTGGTGCCAGAAAGATATTTATCAAATATTACCATAAATGTCCATTTCTTTCTTCTCCAGTCTCCTTCCATTTAGGTTAATTCAAGTGAAGTTATTTGCACAGGAATAATTTTAGTTATTTACTTGAAGAAGTCTTTCAAAACTCGAAAAAAGACTTGAATCATTCTGAAAACCAAGTTATAGAGACCTAATTCTACAACGGTTTCTCCGTCCTCATTTAACTAAACACGAGCTTAAAGTGTTAATGAGAATACTTAATCATTTATACTAAAGAAATGTAACTTGGATTGAAAGAAGACAACTAAGTATTATTTTTGAAATGTACATATTATACATCAAGTGTGAAATCTCAGGGCAGTTGGCTACTGCCTTCCTGGGTGGAGGTGGAGAAAATCAGCTGTGATAGCTTAGAAGGGGCTAAATTTTGAAAGTGTCAGTATGCTGTTATTTCAGGGATGTTTAGTAGGTGAGCCTGCAGCAAGCAAAGAGATAGCAGGAGAGGTAGGTTTGATGTGTTCCCAAAGTTTTCTGCAGTATCTGTAGGATGTCAGGGCATTTCCCAAGGACAGAAAATTATCTTCACTGTGTGCTGTCCAGCATACAGACAGACGAGTTCAGCTGTTATACAACCATTAAGGTTGGATCCAAGATCTAATCCAACCATTAACCAAATCCATCACTACACTGTGTCTCTGAGCACCACATCCACACGTTTTTTTAACATTTCTAGGGATGGTGATTCCATCACTTCCCTAGGCAGCCTGTTCCAAGTGAATTTTTCCTAATATCCAATCTAAACCTCCTCTGGCACAACTTGAGGCCATTTCCTCTCATCCTGTTACCTGGGAAAGGAGATTGACCCCCACCTCACTACAACCTCCTTTCAGGTAGTTGTAGAGAGCAATGTCTCCCCTGAGCCTCCTTTTCCCCAGACTAAACAATCCCAGCTTCCTCAGCTGCTACTCATGACTCGTGCTTCAGACTCTTCATCAGCTCTGTTGCCCTTCTCTGGACACACTCCAGCACCTCAATGTCTTTTTTTGCAGTGAATGGCTCAAAACTGAACACAGTACTCAAGGTGCAGGGGGAGCATTGCTTCCCCAGTCCTGCTAGCCACACTATTTCTGATACAGATAAGGATTTCTTGGCTACCTCTGCAGCCAAACCAGTGCTAAGGCACTACAGGTTAACAGCTCTATTAAAGTTTGGAAATTTTCTTAATTATACCAAGATAAGTTTTCAGTCTTCTTCTGTACTATAACTCCAGCATTTTGGCCAGGAAGTATGCTTTGACACTTTGGTCCCTGGTGACCCTCTCTTCATCACAGAACAGAGATCGTAAGAGCAAATTATATTGCTAAAATTTAAAGAGTAATGGAGAAGATATGAGAATGAAAAGTTATGGCTTTGAAATACTTTTCGTCTTGAATTTCTCCATGTGGCTTAACCATCACTTTTCCCTCCCTCCTCTGACCACTTCCTTCCCTGCAGCAAATGCTGCAGGTCTCTGGGAGACTCTTTGTCTACAGCCAGTGCCTACACTGACTGCTCCCAGCTCACATTAATACCTTTGCCCTTTGACATCTTCCTGCTCTTCCCTGATAACAAACAGAAGTGATAAGGGTTTAAGGTGCATAGGTCCCAACCCCACCCTGCCCTGCCTCCACCACTCTAAACTTAAGCAAAAGGACTGGGCTGCCAGCTAACCCACTACAGACAGGACAATCTGAGCAGAACACTTAACCAATCTTCATTCATTGTACAGTTGAATAAAAGCCCATCAATCCCATCAATTCTGAATTAAAATCTTCCAGACTCCTGTTCCAGAGAAGGCCCACCAAATGCACAGATCCAATGTCTTTTCTCCAGAGTGCAGGTTCTGATCTGATGAAACAGTTGTGAGGGAGCTTCCCAGAGGAATACCTGTTCCACTGCAGGTGCAGTAATAAGAAACTTTAAATTTCTGTGGTTTCATTCTCAGCCAGAGTAGCATCATCAGTATTCAATTCAGAATGCTGACATCACTTTTTCCAATGATCCAAATGAATAGGAAGTTAGGCACTTTCTGAGCACTACCGTCCTGTTTCCAGTATGCTTCTTCCAGTGATAGGTAATCAGACCAAGTCAGAACAAGGATGAATAAAACCAAACTCTTCAAAATAGCTTTTTCTTAGAAAATCAAGGCTAAGAAGTCTTGTGTCACAAGTCACAGTGTCACCCACAGTCCTATGAGCAGAGTCCCAACAAAAAAGAAAAAGCATGAGGGTTGGAATCAGAAGGACCTTTATCCTGGCTCAGAGTCCTGGAATTAATGGCTTGGCTGTACAGCTTAGAATCGAGGAGCTCCATAATCATCTGGCATCCTCTCAATATTGTATCTGAGAAAGAAGGAAAACTGATGAAGACAACCGACTCCACATTGCTCCCCTCCCCACTGTGGTGGTGCATATACCCCCTCCTCCTCCTCAGGGCTGCTCTACAATCTCAGGGACTCCTGCTAGGCCTTGGCCTTTGTGTAGTGAGTTGAGTGTTGAGGTGTTCCTTGACCATACCAGGAAGTCTTGCATGGCTAAGATGTGAGCAGCACTGACTGTACCAGGAACACCCGTTGTCTGGCTAAGGTGAAGGATGAGAATACAACTAAGCAGTCACTCCCTGAGAGCCCTATCTGAACCTAGCCTGAGTGAACGGTACCGTTGTTACTGGAGTTTCAGAAACCCTAGTAATTACCAACCTGGATTGTGGCCAAGATGTAAAATTTATGGATGACTAAAACCAGTCACCTTGCAACCCTATAAACAGCAGTCTTAAGTGAGACCCTTTGAGCTCTCTACAGAGTGCTATGCACCTCCCTCTGAGTGGGATGCTCCTCAGAACTCATGAACTCTTAAGTTTGTAATACTTGAAGGACAGTCTCTCAACCCTTGCCTGTTGAGAAATGCAGAGGCATTTGATGTATGTCACTGAACCTGAGGGGAATTTTTAACAGGTACCTTTATATATTTAGATATATACATCTGGAGGTGGTGGAGTCACTGTCCCTGGAGTTATTTAAGAGATTATATGCGGCACTTATATGCACACTTATATGTGTGCTGTGGTCTAGTAGACAAGATGGTGTAGGTCAAAGGCTGGACTCAATGATCTCACTAAATGATTCTGTGATTTTGTGTGATTCTGTGATCTCTGTGTCCATGTACGTGCACATGAATTGGCTAAAATACTCTTTACCTAGTGTAGTATGAATGTTGCTTCTTGAATCTATAATTAAGTCACTGTTATAATTGTAGTAAATCCTATTGAATCCCTTTATAAATTAATCCCTTTTAAATTAGTCAATGATCAAGTGCAGCTAAAATCTGATTTAAACAGAAACTGTTGGCCAAATCTGGGACTAAGACCTAGACTCCACACCTAACTCCATCAGGGGCTTAAAAAGTAAGGGAGTCCATCCTGAGCCTTGTGACCCAATGGAAGGATTTTCCTATTAAATTTTTAGACATAAACCATTGATCAAGCCTGGGACTAGGATTGGTTCCATCTATACCTAGAATCTGTCAAGAGTTTAGAAAGCAAGGAGGTACTTTCTGAACTTTGTGACTCAACAGGAGGGTCTTGCTTACACTTTGCACTCATGGTCTCCGTAGAAATCAATCTCAAGTGATTTTCTGTTGCATTTTTCATCCATGTAGTAAGAGAGTCAATCTTGCCATTGAACTGTTAAATTGTGCTTCTGCAAATTTATATTCAAACCTACTTTTGCCAATATCTTTGATGGTGATTCTTGAAGTTCATGGTGTCATTTGTGACACCATGCAGCAACAGGTAGACTGAACAACAAGAAATGTTTTTATCTGCAGCTCAGATCCCCAGGACGGAAAATATTAGTTCTGAAAGTAAAAAGTCTTCATTATGCTCCAGAAGTTCATGGCCATAGTGAATAAGGGGCAAAGACGTTTTGAGAGAAAAATCTTCTGAGCCACATTCTAGTTATAGATCACTTAAGGCTTTATATATTTCTAGCAATCAACCTCCTCATTTCCAACATGCTGCACTAGTATCCTTCTGGGTTGTTTAATTTTTAGCTAAGAAGCAGATTCAATCTCTTAGCTGAGGGTACATAAAACTACCAAATAGAATATGGAACAAGAATAGCTCTTTTCCTCAAGAACCTGTATAATGCATTTGCCTGGTAGTCCTGCTGCTGCTGGTAAGCAAAACTGATCTGGAAACACTGGCCTCAAGGAAACTTGCTCTCCAGGTAAAGACAAGTGAACATGTAGACTGCAATAGAAGTGGGTTTGTCATCAGTCTCTTCCTAGCTGTACCTCAACTTCTGTGCAAGCACCAGGTCCTTTACTGTGCCCTGCACTACAGACAATGCAGAAGAGAAGTACCTGGTGACAAAGTCCCTGTTAGACAAGGATGGCACTGGGCAGGGTTCCTCTCTGTCAGGGGAGCCTTACCTGTGCCTGGAAATATACATTATAGGAACTCCAGGGATTTTTCGTATTCTCCGCTTGAGCTCTTTATCCACTGTGGCCACAATGTAACATTTGTGCTGCAAAAAAAGATGGCAAGTCAGATTGAACACAGCGAGCCCACAGAAAGGAGACACAACTGAACAAATGCTTCTATTCAGTGAGCTCATTGAACACAAGGCGGCTAAGGGCATTAGAAAGGCATTACTAGGACTTGTACAGAATCCCACAGCAGACTAGTAACATCCTTCTGCTCACTAAAANAAGGGATTAATTTATAAAGGGATGCTCCTCAGAACTCATGAACTCTTAAGTTTGTAATACTTGAAGGACAGTCTCTCAACCCTTGCCTGTTGAGAAATGCAGAGGCATTTGATGTATGTCACTGAACCTGAGGGGAATTTTTAACAGGTACCTTTATATATTTAGATATATACATCTGGAGGTGGTGGAGTCACTGTCCCTGGAGTTATTTAAGAGATTATATGCGGCACTTATATGCACACTTATATGTGTGCTGTGGTCTAGTAGACAAGATGGTGTAGGTCAAAGGCTGGACTCAATGATCTCACTAAATGATTCTGTGATTTTGTGTGATTCTGTGATCTCTGTGTCCATGTACGTGCACATGAATTGGCTAAAATACTCTTTACCTAGTGTAGTATGAATGTTGCTTCTTGAATCTATAATTAAGTCACTGTTGTAATTGTAGTAAATCCTATTGAATCCCTTTATAAATTAATCCCTTTTAAATTAGTCAATGATCAAGTGCAGCTAAAATCTGATTTAAACAGAAACTGTTGGCCAAATCTGGGACTAAGACCTAGACTCCACACCTAACTCCATCAGGGGCTTAAAAAGTAAGGGAGTCCATCCTGAGCCTTGTGACCCAATGGAAGGATTTTCCTATTAAATTTTTAGACATAAACCATTGATCAAGCCTGGGACTAGGATTGGTTCCATCTATACCTAGAATCTGTCAAGAGTTTAGAAAGCAAGGAGGTACTTTCTGAACTTTGTGACTCAACAGGAGGGTCTTGCTTACACTTTGCACTCATGGTCTCCGTAGAAATCAATCTCAAGTGATTTTCTGTTGCATTTTTCATCCATGTAGTAAGAGAGTCAATCTTGCCATTGAACTGTTAAATTGTGCTTCTGCAAATTTATATTCAAACCTACTTTTGCCAATATCTTTGATGGTGATTCTTGAAGTTCATGGTGTCATTTGTGACACCATGCAGCAACAGGTAGACTGAACAACAAGAAATGTTTTTATCTGCAGCTCAGATCCCCAGGACGGAAAATATTAGTTCTGAAAGTAAAAAGTCTTCATTATGCTCCAGAAGTTCATGGCCATAGTGAATAAGGGGCAAAGACGTTTTGAGAGAAAAATCTTCTGAGCCACATTCTAGTTATAGATCACTTAAGGCTTTATATATTTCTAGCAATCAACCTCCTCATTTCCAACATGCTGCACTAGTATCCTTCTGGGTTGTTTAATTTTTAGCTAAGAAGCAGATTCAATCTCTTAGCTGAGGGTACATAAAACTACCAAATAGAATATGGAACAAGAATAGCTCTTTTCCTCAAGAACCTGTATAATGCATTTGCCTGGTAGTCCTGCTGCTGCTGGTAAGCAAAACTGATCTGGAAACACTGGCCTCAAGGAAACTTGCTCTCCAGGTAAAGACAAGTGAACATGTAGACTGCAATAGAAGTGGGTTTGTCATCAGTCTCTTCCTAGCTGTACCTCAACTTCTGTGCAAGCACCAGGTCCTTTACTGTGCCCTGCACTACAGACAATGCAGAAGAGAAGTACCTGGTGACAAAGTCCCTGTTAGACAAGGATGGCACTGGGCAGGGTTCCTCTCTGTCAGGGGAGCCTTACCTGTGCCTGGAAATATACATTATAGGAACTCCAGGGATTTTTCGTATTCTCCGCTTGAGCTCTTTATCCACTGTGGCCACAATGTAACATTTGTGCTGCAAAAAAAGATGGCAAGTCAGATTGAACACAGCGAGCCCACAGAAAGGAGACACAACTGAACAAATGCTTCTATTCAGTGAGCTCATTGAACACAAGGCGGCTAAGGGCCCTTAGAAAGGCATTACTAGGACTTGTACAGAATCCCACAGCAGACTAGTAACATCCTTCTGCTCACTAAAATAAATCTCTGAAAGTCTGTCCAGCTTTCCAAGCTGACAGCTTTCCCATCCTAAATGCTTCTTCATGCTGTCCTATACAACAAGAATGCTCAGGGAAGATAAAATCTTGTGTCAAATAAAGTTGTGCTGAAACTGTCCCTTAAATTTTCCACAAGGTAACTATAAAATCTAAGTCATCAGTTGTTAGGAGAATTCAGGCCTTTTTAGTATGTTAGCACAGTATAGAAAATGTCAGAAAGGGAAATACCTGAGTGACTCTCTGTACCAAGCAGTCATCTGCATAGGTTCCTTTGTGCATACACGGCAAGCGTTCAAACCGAGGGTCCTTGGCAATTCTATGGGGACATATTAGGCAGCATCACAGCAATCAGACCAGAGAGTACAGTAACACAGTATGGAGGAACAAGAACACCCCATTCTGTGACATACAGAACATTGTTTGCAAAACAAGGGATGAAGAGATGAAGCAAATACTACACAAAAGTTAATTAAAATGAGGAGCAAAAAAAAAAGAATGCAATTTCTCTAATTATTATGGTTTAAGTATTTCTTAGTACTGGTTAGTTAAATTCAAGATCTGTACAATGCTAGGCTGTTGCCAAACAAAAGTAATTCAAAATAATGTATCTGTGGGAAGAACCAGAACTTCTGGTGTGTGATTGTGCATACCATGCATATAGGGACATTTCATCTCTCTGAAGGGCAACATCAAAGCTGTTTAGGGATGTACTTGGATACTTTACAACACAGAGGGACAAAATAAAAAGTAAAGAACAATACATCTGAGTGGAGAGCATGGACTAGTTGTACAGGTTTTGTACTAGTACTAGTTGTACTAGTGTTGTACAGGACACAAAATAACTTAGCTCTAGATTATCCGTATGTGGTACCTACTCATACAGGAGTAATATGAAGTATGAGTAAAAAGTTCCATAAGACTTGGGTCACTTCTTTAATAATTTTTGGAAATTCTATAATTTAAAAACCCCAAACAAACATATATTGAGAAACAGGAAAAAGCCTTACTTTGAAATTCTTAGGAGCATAAAAGATTTACAGATTGGTATTGTGCATGCATACATAGCATCTTGTTTAAAAAAACTAAAAAAAAAATCTAAAACTCGAGACATCGTACTGATCTTGTCCAGCCAGAGAAATAAAACCAAGTTCAGGACTCTTCAACAACCTAATCAGTCATAGTTAGAGCAGGAACACCAGTCATGGCAAATGTTTTTCATTTATTTATATTAAAACATTAAGCTCTAGAAGAAGAGAGGAACGCCCTGCACCTACCTTAATGCCACACGGTACTTCTGTCCCAGCTTCTCAATTTCACCCATTACACAATCTGTGATACATGGAATACCTACATGCAGAAAATGCCTGTATTTATACAAAGCAGTATTTATTCACAGACCCCTACACTGCCCACATGTTGAGGAAGTATCATGGAATACTATAACACACTACTTAGAGCGAGAAATGTAAGGTTGCAAAGTGATCAAACTTAGAGCCACTGAGTTTGACCATGCCATAGTAATTTCAGACATTTAAGTTACTAAAGCTCTACCTTTGTTGAGATTAGCATTTAAGACCATGTTTTGACTGAAAACAAAGACAGTTCCAGCCATGAACAATGAGCAGCTCCATGATTATGGCACATATCCTTTTCTCAAGACTTCTGTTATTCTCTCTCTCACGAGGCTGACAAAGGACATTATGAGCACACTGTGGCACTGTGTGATCAGAAGAAGCTGCGAGTGGTGCAGACACTCACACTTGGCATAGAGACAGTCCATCATCGACTGCACGAGGTCCAGCTTGGCCTTGATGGAGAAGTTGATGAAGTTAGTGTCAACAAGGATGTGGTAAGGGGGACCCAGCTGTGTATTATACTGGAAGAACAAGCAAGAGGGATGCTGCGGTCTGCCAGGAAGACAAAGAATTCAAATCAGGTAAATACATTTAACAACATGTCCAATCCTACAACTTGCACATAATGAAAGAGGGCTTATGAGCAGAAAGACCTCGTCAGGACTCTGCTGCCTCTCAAGCACAAACCCTTGGTTTGGGGCACCATTTCCTACTCTGCCAGTTTTGTTGATAAATACCTTCGGTTAGAGCCTGCAGTGTGGCCGAGCCTCCCTGCTTCCCTCCCACTCCACGGAGTCGGCAATACTTACACCTCCCGCTCTTTGATGGCACTCGGGTCCTCTTTCTTCTTCACGGGGGCTTTCGCCCGGTCCTTCTCTTTACTGCAAAGAAACAGAGGAATTTCCCAGAGGAGAGCGACAGGGAAGGGCGGCCAGTGGCGGAGAAGCCTAGGCCGGGATCCCCTCCCGCCTCTCCCGAGCGGGACACGAGGCCTGGGAGCGCAGCCACACTCACAGGCGCTCATCGCGGAGGCTGATCATGCGCTTCATGACCGCGTACTTCCGCGCCTTCTTCTGCTTCCCCTGCAAGGAGATGGACACACAGCGGCGATGAGCCCAGGAAGAGACCCGATCCCAACCCGGCCGTCCTGGCCTGCTCCCGGCTCACCATCGCTGATGCTGCTGATCCTGCTGATCCCGTGTGCCGCGGCCCCGCTGCCAGTGCCCCCGGTGCGTCACTGGCCCCGCCTCGGGAGCGCGTCACCTCCGGCTGCCGGCGCCGGGCAGCGGCGGCGCTGGGATTGACGTTTTGGCCGCCGCCGGAGTCCAGGTAACGGGGTAGTGGCGCTCCACCTCCGCCGCCGCGGACTCTGGC